>CAIGQW010053273.1:2060584-2117634 GCA_903798125.1 Danio choprae | reverse complement strand
ACGTAGTGTATGAGTGTGAATGGGTGTGTATGGATGTTTCCCAGAGATGGGTTGCAGCTGGAAGGGCATCCGCTGCGTAAAACATATGCTGGATAAGTTGGCGGTTCATTCCGCTGTGGCGACCCCAGATTAATAAAGGGACTAAGCCGAAATGAAAATGAATGAATGAATGAAATGTTAAGTACAGTAAGGACTTTCATGGCGCTACATATGGCGGTGTGAATTACAACGGTGCTTGATTTTAAATTAATTTTGCTTTAAAAGTCCTTAAATTTGCTTTAATTATGTTTATGAATAATTAGTTTAACATTGTTAAATTGTTAAATTGTTCAACTTTTAATGAATATATGTTTACTGTACTGTACATTATAATGTTGGAATGCCTAAATTGACTGATTTATTTTAGCTTTTAAAGTTATACCTGTATTTTATTGCTTATTGGCCACAACATGAAAATACATTTTTGCTGACCAATACTAGCCAGACTTTTGAAATTTGTTACGATATGAATGTAATTGTCCATTTTATGCTATTTATGAATATGCAAGTCTCAGTATCTTTTCACTTTTGTTGTATTTTGCATGTTTCCATGAGCAGCCAATAACAGAGAAACACAAGATCAATGTTCCGGAGACAATGAATGAGTTCCTCGACATGTCCGATGACGAAGGTAAAGCTGACCTAGCACTGATCTATACACACATGCACACAGGCACAGTTTCAGTCTCTGTAAACTATATTGGTTTATACTGCTGCAAAGGGCTCTGACACTTGGGCCAGCTAGTCTAGGTTGTCTAAATATTATTTAAATAAGTCTTGCAACCAGTGGTATATTCAAATATAGTTGTTTTCACATCTGCCTTCACTATCTGCCTTCATTTTTCTGTGTGACAGTGCGTGTGTACTGAATGTGTGTGAGTGAGAGAGTGTGTGCTTAACCTGTGTACTGTATGTTTGACAGCTGTGAAAGATCATGAAGCTCAGACTGTTGGGGAAGAAGGTACTCACTTCTTCAGTTCAGTTTTTCCTCCTTTTTTAACCATCCCTTGCTTCATGCACACACTCGCTCGGCTTACATGCGTTCCTCTCGCCTGGCTTTTGCAGCTCTGTGTGTGTGTGTGTGTGTGTGTGTGTGTGTGTGTGTGTGTGTGTGTGTGTGTGTGTGTGTGTGTGTGTGTGTGTGTGTGTGCGCGTGTGTGTGTTTTCCTGAGTCTGTATGCACATAAACCAGAGTGTGATTGCTGTGATTTCCTGTGTATGCCAATTTGACAGGTTTTTTAAAATAAATATAAACACATATTTACAAATGCTCACACACCGAAACACAAACACAGATGCCCACAAAAGCCTGTGAGTGAGTCATAGAGACAGGGAAGCTGTGCAGAGCATCAGGAGAAAGAAACACTCCACGTGTTGATGCTAAACTCTCTCTCTCATCTGCTGGTGCAGCGCTAAAATATTCATGAGTTTATTGTCCCTCTCTATGGTTACGTGGAGGGATGAGGGTGTAAGGTTACCTTGTGTGTCAGCAGATATCCTCAGGATTCGCCAGGTGACACTGACTTGACCCACAGGTGTCACCCCTCTACCTGAGAGAGAAAGAAGCATGCAAAATAATCTAAGAGACAAGTGTTGTGTCGAAAGCACTGTCTGAGAACTGTCCTGATAGGTAAAAGTCTGCATTAGTGCGTGTGCGTGTGTTAGCATATAGCGCATAGGTTATCCTGTAAGTTATCTGTGTAATCCTATTGAACTGTGCAAGCTGGATTTATATCAGTCAGAGGCAATGAAAGCTGCACCTTTGATCCCCAATCTGATTTTGTTACTCATACTCGCATCTGCTTGCTGAGACTTTTTAATATATAATGCTATTAAAGCTATTATAGTTGTTTTTCACTAGCCCTTCCTTACTGACCTTTTGCAGTTTTACATTTATTATCATTAGTGTGATTAGATGTACAGGGCTCTGCACTTTTTATAGTGTTATTTTTGTATTAATTATAGTATTAGTGCTTTTGTTGATATTTTGAATTGCCTTTATTTTTTCTTATTAATTTTCTATTTCATTTAGGGTTATATTTGAGATGTTTTGGTAAAAAATCCATTTACAGTCCCGTTTTGTGGCACAAAATACTGTGTACTATTAAAGTATAAACAGGTTATACAGTCCCTAAACCTATCCCTGAACCTAACCGTAGTTATCTTACATAACAGTACTTACCTAGCTGAGTACAGTACACATTAAGCACCTGTAATAAGTCTGTGTGCTTTTTTATGTTATTAGCATTTATAGCATTAAAATATTACTATTTAGACTTACATTCTACTGAGACTACCTTCTGAGGTTTTAGATCGGTTTTAGAGTTAGTGATTTTGTGCATTACTTTAAACGTATTTCAAATAGTTTCCCAGGACATTTATACTTTTCAATTTGTTTAATTTTGATGCCAAGGAACTTTCTGATTCCAAGGAACATGACTCTTCCAGCTGTTATCTTTTTTTTTTCTTTTTTTTTTTTCCTTCAAATTTTATCATAGGTAAAATGCACAGATAAATGCACACACAGTTCATAGGAGATGTTATGTGCATGGCTGTGCTGTAGATACAGTATACTTGAGAAAGGTGAACTTCCTTACTGTTAGGTTATGTAATGTTCTTTAGCACTTTGTAAGGAGTATCATGAACATTCTGCTGTGGGTCGTATGTACTTTGACATTTGCTGATAGAATTTGCTAAGAAATGCCATGTTCTGTGTGTAGAACGTGCAAACACAGATTAATGAGGATGTATCAGTGAAGCCCTTCGTTTTCTTTATATTTAATTTTTCATTTAATATTTTACCTTGTTAAAATGTTTTAATGGTTAGCAATAAACAAAGATGTATTTTAATCTGAAGTGATTGGTGAAGTTAAATTTCATCAACACCTATTAGTAAACTTTAATGTATAATGGTTTAGATTTGATTTTCACTGAGCGAGAACTACTTTAAAAGTCCACAAGAAGTCAGTTTTCTACAAGTTCCTATATGTTTATGAATACACTTTTAAATATTTGACTCTCTCTCTCTCTCTCTCTGACACACACACACACACACATCAGAGAATTGCTTGCAATGTTCCCTTAATTCTCTTGAGAAAACTGTTGACGGTACTTGGTGTCTTCTTACCACCTAGGATTTGTTGCTAGACCTGCAAAATCTTCAGCAACACACACGCACACACACAGTTTCAGCTCGCGCGTGCGTGTGTTGTGAGTTTTATGCGCGCGCGCTGGAGTCTGGAAAAAGAGCAGAGCTCCTCTGACATGTGAGACTGAACGCAGCTTTAGTAGATCCTCCTTCGCTTGACCCAGACTGCCTTGTGATTTAACTTTTACCGGACGAATGAACGGATGTATATCTCGCAAATCCAGCGTCACGAGAGTTCCGGTGGGCTCGGGACGACCGATTTTCTCATGACCAACAGGAATAGTCCTGCTCATCAGTCATTAATTTCTCAGAGGATACAGAATTCATTGAGTACTGAACGGAGGAATACGCTAATACCGGATTTAATTGTACCGGAGCAAGATATGGCAGCGCTTTTATGTGAGTGTCGGTGTGTCAGGATACTGCGGTGTTTTGGGGGTTCTGCTGCATGCAGCTTTCACCGGCTGGACTCTGCTCCGATGTATTATTTATTTACATATAGACTTCTAAACTCAGAATGACGTCAAATACAGGATGTTTTATTTTTAGCCAGGGTCACCCATTAGTCTCTGTCATGAGTGTTCTTTGTCATTAAGTCGTTAATTCGGTACCAGAGCAGAAAGGTATTAGCGAGCCGGTTAGGGAAACGGAGGAGTTCAATAGCGACCGGGAGGGGAGGGGCTGCAGCACGGAGAGAGGACGAGCGGAGAGTCGCCTTTACGAGGGAGATACGGAGAAGATGTTGGCTGTGTTTCAAAACCTTGAGAATTGCCTACCTAGACGTCATTACGTGCATCATTCGCGCGTTCATGTCTTATAAAATTAACGGCTGAAAACCTCAGCGTAGATGGCGTTAAATATATATAATGTTTACAGTGAAACAGCAAGACAGGTTTTGAGACGCAGTCATTGTTTTTTCAAGTAGTGACGTTTTGTTTGTTTTTATAACGTATCAGTTGAATAATTTATTGAACAAACTACAACACTTTATCTTCTTTGCTGGTTAAAAGGGTCTAAAAAGTGCCAAAACCCACGTACAAGTCAACGGACCGGCTAATCATCTTAGGTGGGTTTTAACGTTTTTTGTGTGCACTGAAGTTGACACATACAACCTTTCAATTTAGTAAAACTTATTTGAAAACAGCTAAAATATTCAGTTGGTTTGGGCTATTCTTATTAGCATATTGTACATTTTCTCTGAACTGCAGATGCCAGTCAGAGATGATGTTGCTGGTCTTACTTGGGTAAACCTACTGCTAGTCTCCCAGCTTGATCTGCATGAAAGTGCCCCAAACCTCTGTAAAACCTGCAAACAGAGCGTACTGAAAGACCAGCAACTGACATAAGCTTGATTTAGATGTTTATTTACTTTTTAACAAAAAATCAGTTTTAATAAACTTTGTGTGATGGAAACCTGTGTGTGATGGAAACTTGCTTCATAGCAGGAGACGCAGTGGTGTCCTGATGCAGCATTAACCGTTTCCTCTATGTGTCAGTGAATTATCACCACCTGAGCTTCTGTTATTCACGGTAGGACAGAAAAACACCTAGGTGTTATGTGACATTGATTAATAATCTAGAAGCTGTGAGCTGGATGTTTGCGTGACAGAAGACAGTATGGGCTGGTAGTTTCACCCCACAAAAGGTGATCCTCAAATGATCACCACCATTCATTAAAGCAAGACATTTAGCCTCAGATTGCTCTTGTGGCCCTGTTTTGGCAGTACGTATACAGTAAGTCACTTAATTTAATTAGAAGAATAAAGGGGAACCGAATGCCGCACCTGCTGATAGGTCACCGTGCTCGTTCACCTTCAACTGAGCTCACCTTCAGCCCATCTCATCCCTGCAGGTGAAGATGCGATGACCGGAGAGACTGAGAAGTACCTTCGGCCACAGGACCTCAGGGAGTTGGGGGATGATTCCCTGCCGCAGGAGGGGTACATGGGTTTCAGTATTGGAGCCCGCTCTGCCAGGTAATAGAGCTTATTATTATCATTTTATGTATGGATGCTCGCTTGTTTTTTGTTGATTCTCCATAAGTGACAAAATAAATATGTAGTTACAAGTTGTTACAGCAGGTGCATGCATTTGGCTGTTTGGAGGTATATTTGGAGGATCTTTTGGATAGTTCTAGATCATAGTGGTCTTCTCTAAATGCATTACATCGTTAAAAGGCTTGAAAATCAAGCTAACTATGGGTGCGTCAAGCCTGTGGGCTTATGTTTTTGATGCCAGGACGTTGTGCATTTGCTTTCATTCTGCATTATTCATTTTTTCCAAAAACAAAAAGATGGAACTGAATGGATCAGGAATAAGGGGAAAGCCATATCTCGGTCAGGCTGTCAGTCTTTATATCTGGTTGTTTGCTGGAAATAAACAGGACTGAGATTTTAGTTCACATGAATCTGGTCCCTGAACTTACCATGTGTCATTCAAGTTCAAGTGTGCATGACACAAATGTTATTATACACTAATGTTATTATACACTATTATAACTGTTGTGCAAATAATGATAAAAAAACACCTGTTGTACCTTTAGTGCAGATATTAATATTTTAGAGTATTCAATATTTTAAAAGAGGCTACATCATGCTGCTATTTAGCTTTAGCTAAAACCAAGGATGTTCTACAGCTGGGCAACTGTTGTAAAATTAGTAACAGTAACTGATGGTTGGGAAGTGCTATTTAATCAAACATAAACTGAAATCTTATAAAGTGTCAGTGAAGTATAAGTTGTGAAGTCAGAGACCTTAGTTTTTGTGCAAAATATTGTGAAATTGATTAAAGAGAACGTTATAAAAAGACTTACACTATGACTACAAGGTCGTTTTTGGATTAAATTCATTTATTTCCTCAAAATTCTACATACAAAAAAAATCACATGTACATAAGTATTCACAGCCTTTGCCTTGAAGCTCTAAATTGAGCTCAGGTCCATTCTGTTTGCACTGATCATTCTTGAGATGTTTCAGCAGCTTAATTGGAGTTCACCTGTGGTGAATTCAGTTGATTGGACATGATTTGAAAAGGCATACACCTGTCTATATAAGGTCTCAGAGTTGACAGTGCATGTCAAAGCACAAACCAAGCATGAAGACAAAAGGAATTATCTGTAGACAGGATTGTCTCGAGGCACAGAGCTGGGGAAGGTTACAGAAAAACTTCTGCTGCTCTGAAAGTTCCAATGAGCACAGTGGCCTCCATCATCCGTAAGTGAAAGATGTTTGGAACCACCAGGACTCTTCCTAGAGCTGTCCGGCTATCTAAGCTGAGTGATCGAGGGAGAAGGGCCTTAGTCAGGGAGGTGATCAATAACCCAATGGTCACTCTGTCTGAGCTCCAGCGTTCTTCTGTGGAGAGACGAGAACCTTACAGAAGGACAACCATCTGTGCAGCAATCCACCAATCAGGCCTGTATGGTAGAATGGCCAGACGGAAGCCACTCCTTAGTAAAGGGCACATAAAAGCCCGCCTGAAATTTGCCAAAAGGCATCTGAAGGACTCTCAGACCATAAGAAGCAAAATTCTCTGGTCTGATGAGACTAAAATTTAACACTTTGGAGTGAATGCCAGGCGTTACGTTTTATCACCAGGCTAATACAATCCCTACAGTGAAGCATGGTGGTGGCAGCATCATGCTGTGGGGATGTTTTTCAGCAGCAGGAACTGGAAGACTAGTCAGGATAGAGGGAAAGATAAAGGCAGCAATGTACAGAGATACCTCAGACTGGGGCGACGGTTCATCTTCCAGCAGGACAATGACCTAAAACACACCGCCAAAAAATCAATGGAGTGGCTTCACAACAACTCGGTGAATGTCTTTGAGTGGCCCAGCCAGAGCCCAGACCTAAATCCTATTGAACATCTCTGGAGAGATCTGAAAATGGCTGTACACTGTCGTTTTTCACATTGTCATTATGGGGTATTTTGTGTAGAATTTTGAGAAAATAAGTAAATTTAATCTATTTTGGATTAAGGCTGTAACATAAAAAAATGTGGAAAAAGGGAAGCACTGTGAATACTTTCCAGATGCACTCTATATATATATATATATATATATATATATATATATATAGAAGACTGGAGCTTTAGTGTAGTACATCCCATGTTCTCATTTAAGCAGTCATCTCAGCACGTTTTTCATCATTGCAGGTGAATGATGAGGGTAGCTGGTGAGGGAGAGGTTTGACACAAGAATGGAAAGGTACCACTTCTGTCATTGAGCATTGTGTGGCAGAATGGAACCTGATTTGCTGTTGTTGCATGGAACAGTGGGTTCTGATTGGCTGGCTTTTGTGTTCCAGTGTTTATAGTGTTCGAGGACAGGGACTAAATGACTGAAAACAATGACATCATCACCGGGAAGGGAACACTGAGTGACAAAGCCTGGAAAGTGCGTGACTAATTGTGTACATCAGTGAAGGAGTGATCTGATGGAAACCTTTAGTTACTATGGAATAAAAAACTAATATTTTCATTTTTGTGTTCGGTCTAGTGTAGCTGAGAGGGAAGAATTAGCTTCATGGTTTGCTGTATTTGAATAATGACACTGTGGTTTGCTTGCACATTAAATAGTCAAATTCGAGTCAAATCAGCTTTATAGATTATTGATGTAATTGTGTAATTTGCAAAATACTCAGTATTCCAGCTGCTTAGCCAAGGTAAGACACGGTTTCATCTCTAAAAAAGAGTTTTCATTCATTTTGAATTGTTTGTTGCTATTTGGATCGCTGCTGTTGTAGATTAGATGTTGTTTATAGCTCATAGATAATATTCTACCCTGCAGAGCTTCATATTTTCTGCCTCTTATTTTGTTAACATCAGCCTGGCATTGTTTGCTCTTAAATAGGGCTGCTGATGTTGCTCGTTTTCTTTTTTTTTTACCAAACAAGCGGCTGGTCCTGTTTAGGAGCACAACACATGCTGTGGCAGAGCCTCAGTGCCATGCTTAACTCTCACTGCTTCTGCCACGTCCAGTACATTTTATTCTCTTTTCTTTTTCTTGGCTTCTCTCATTCTCTCTAGCCCCAGGATAAGGTAAGAGTAATGACTTTCTCTCTGCCTTTCTCTCTCTGTGTCTTTCGCCTTCTCTCCGTAGCTGTTGTATCTGTCACTGCCCCTTTCCATACGTACTACAACTCCCATCATGCCTCACTCCACCGTGTCATCTGGTGCAGTGCGATTCTATGGAGTCTCATCCCTTTCATACACTGAGGCCTGAGCTCCTCGGCCTGATAGAACAAATTCATGCATCTCATCTGGAGTTCTGGGTCTGAATTCCTCTTGTGTTGACCTCTGATTTGTTCTATCGGGCTCCGAAGCCCAACACGCTTCTTAGCGGTCACGCGAAAGCCATCGAACACTTTCGGAGGCGGTTCATATATGCAAATAATCTGAGGAGTGTTTTAATTACAGGAAAGGCGGGCAGTAGTTTTGTGTTGTGAAATACTGTGGTTTTAAATGTTATTGATGTCTGAAATGTTAATGATTCATGTGCTAAATAATGTGTTTTGGTTGCTTTATGAGTTTTTGTTCAGTGTGGCATGAGTTGTGATTATACATGTTGTGTTTTTGCTGTTGTTTTAGTTGTGTGATGCTTTATGTAACATCCAGGGACAAAATGCTTTAAGCTGAACAGTCAGCAACTGAAGTCAATGACATTGCCGGATCATAGACAGCAAATTTAATTGGCCATTACTTTCAACATTGATCACAGGTCAATTTTTTTTATTGCCAAATTAAACATAGATATGGCATTCTAAGCATGCTTGGTTGTAATCATTGTGTGATTTTGATAGAAAAGCACCAAGAGAATAGTTAAAGTGCCCCTTTTGTGCTTTTTCTAATATTCCATCCAGTGTGATTAGGCTATAGTATAGCTTGTAATTGTAAATGGTCTACAGTGTTTTAAAGTTTAAAATGGATAGCAAATAAAGTCACTGTATACTAAAAGAAAGAATCGATTCTGAACTGCCAAAACAAGTAGTTACAATTCAAGTAGTCTAATTCTAGTTACAATTCCAGTAGAATACAATTACACTAGTAGTTACAATTACAATAACCAGTGTAGATCCTGCATAGCAAATTTGAATGATGCTAGTCATAATGATGCTTTAATGGCTGCCCATAAACAACAGACTTAGACACTGTAATTAGTTTATGTTATTATCAAAATCAAATCGAGAAGATGCATTTATTGTCGAGACAAAACATTTATTCTAGTGAAAGTTATGCACTTGTATCAGAAGATTCATAGAAACTCCCATTATGATCAAGAAAGCTGTGAAATTAGCTCAGAAGTCTGTGCACACTCAAACAAAATACAGCACGTTTAGCTGTGAGTAATCTAAATGCTTCTGATTGGCAGTTGCTTTCCTAAGCTCTACAGAAACTTGTGAAGTTTGTTGTTATTCTCAGTATTGCAAGAAATAAATAGTTAAAAAGGACGCCTAGCTTATCATGCACAGAAATGATTGTAATGACATTAAGTGGAGGTTTGTTAATTTTCACATTTCACTTTAATCATCATAATAATGTGGCATTTTTTCTCATCCACAAATAAAATACCACACATAATGTACCACAAACTAAGTAAAAATGTATTAGGTTCAGATTCTGTTTTGTTTGTAACACCCGCTGTTGAGGTAGAGTATTAACGACAGATTGTGCCATCTAACCAATTAGAGCAGAATAGCCTTGAGAACATGGATAAAGTTTGGGGAGAGCAGATTTTCAAATGATTTGTTTTCGAGATGTGAACTTGTGTGCATGTATAACTAAGTGATCTAAAAAACAAAATTAGAAACCTTTCAAATATCGTAATGCTTTAATTGACACCAAGTGCTCAAAAACATTGATATTAGAACAGCTTGGTTGCACAATGTGAGGTAGGATGAGTAGAATTTTAATATAGCTTAGGATGAGAAAACAGAAATATTCCACGTTTTGTACACTTCTTCACATGCATGCATGCATACACCACACTAGTGTAAAAAGACATTAGTTGATGTAGTGGAGGAAAATGAGAGTGTGTACTGCAGAGTGAGTTGGCTGCTGTAAGAATAAAAACAATGAAGATCAGGACATGCAAATGAAAATAAAATGAAATGCAAGAAAACAAGATTAAAATATAATAAGTTCATCCCAAAACTAGCTCCCAAACCGTCACTTTCTCTTTCATTAACACCCTCGTGCACTAGGGCTGTGTTCGCTACAGTGCTGTACCTTTAAATCCTGCTGACTGCTGCAGAATTTTCAATCTCTCATACACACACTGTGCAACCAACCCTAGACTGCTGTCCTGCAGAGATCCAGGCGTTTCTATGAGCACTGCAGAATTCTGCCAGCACTCGCGCACATTTGATACGAGGTAAAAAGCACTTACTCAAAGTGTAAGTGTATTAGTGGTGCTTTCTATTGCTATTCATCGTGAGATAAATATTAAACCCTGGCACATAGATAAACCTGCACTATGATACTGACATGAAAGATAACCTCACATTTGTTTAGGAAAGATTTGCTATTGGTAATACTTTTCAAAGTGGTCATACAACATACGGAGCAACCACAAAACAATGCATTAAATGCCATTCGGAACAGCTCAACCCCTGACATAAGAATGATATGAACCATGGTAACCACAGTTTTGCATGGGCAAGCTTCACTTAGAAATTCAGTTAGAGTTCAGCTGTAGATATACACTACAGTTCAATAGTTTGGGGACCGAAAGATTTTTCTTTTGAAAGGAGTTAATACTTTTATTGAGCAAGTAGGCATTAAAAGGATCAAAAGTGACAGTAAAGACATTTAAAATGTTACAGAATATTTCTATTTTAATTAGCTTAACTATTAAGGTTTTTTGAACATCGCATTCATTTTATTATGGCTTAACTGATACCACAGTTTAGATATAGATAAATATTTTAAATATATAAAGTATTTTCAATCGTAATAGTATGTTGAGTAATTACTGTATTTTTGTTCCAGTAAATGCAGCCTTGGTCAGCATAAAAGATTTCAAACATTCCTTTAAAAACAGTTTTCAAAATCTTACAGACCCCAAACTTTTAAAGGTTTGTATATTTGATTTTAAATGAACTGTAACGTTGCCCCTCTTCAACATGTCTACCCGTATCTGTTTTCTTCTTATTTCCCTCTCTCTGATCCTCAGACAATCCTTTCTCTCCTCTCTTTTCTGGAGGGTTTTATTTTTGCTCTCCCTGGATGTTGCATGTTGTAACCTTTTGTGCTTTTGTTTTGTTTATGTTTGTTTGTCCCTGTTTGTTCGTCTTTGGCTTTGTGTTTGTGTGTATGTGCTTGTGCGTGTGCACATGTGTGAACCTCTTACACACTCCAGTCTGCGCTCCTTCAGCTCAGACAGGTCCAACACTCTGAACAGAAGCTCCTTCGCTCGGGACAGCATGATGATCGAAGAGATTCTGGCACCTACCAAAGACACGGTAAAAAAAACCCTACACTCTTTATCGCTGTTGCTTTTGCTATTGTTCTCATTTGATACTGTTATACCCTGAGTCATACTTCCAGATTGCAGTAAACACACACACACACACACGTTCTGCTGTGCTGATGCAAAACCTAGTGAGCTACTTTCATAGACAGGATATTGCTGTTTTAGATACCTTACATTGTCTTCCTTAGTGGTGAAGACAATCCCAGAATGCACAATATGTCAAAGATGTATAGGAATTGTGTTTTTAATCAGCATTATTATTAATATATTCTTTTATTATTATGTTTTATACCATTGCAGTTTTTATTAAGAATTTGAATTAGCTTTTTATTTAAATATTTTCTGATTCTTGTTAATGTTTAGTAATCGTGTGCTTTTGCCACTTTTAATTAATTTATTTTAAACATATTCAATTTAGTTCTTGTTTTTTATTTCTTATTTTCATTCATTCTTGGATTTTGGTTTTATTATTTTTGTTTTGTATAATTCGTTTCAGCAGCGTCCCTCTTTTTCATATATTATACTTCAATTTATTGTATTTATACTTCAGGCGATACTGCAAATACAATTAAACGTCCCGTGAAGTGCTTTGAAATGTACATTTATTTATGCGATGTTTGACAACTGAAAAATAAAGACAGGGTGGGACATAGTGTAGCTCCTCCCCTTTAAAAAAAACAGCCAATAGCGTTTAGTTTTTATCACAGCTCTGCCAGTGAGAGTAGTTGGGATCAAACGCATCAAATGAAAGCAAATGAGAAGTGTCTATAAGGGGGCGAGGCATGTCAGATACTAGAGAGCATTTGATTGGTCAAGATTTGATAAGAAACTGAAGTATGAGCTGACCTGATAAAAATTACTGATCCATTTAGCTGGAAGTGTCAAACTGCAAGCTTTGGATGTTTATATATTTACAGTTTATATTTTTATTCAGTTTAATATCAGTTTTATATTTTCTAAACATTTTTTCTGACATTTTTGTACACTAGCTTAGTGTAAAAGTATCTAACTAACAGAGTGAAACTAACTTATATATTAATTTCACAGGACCTTTAAAAACTGTTTAATTTAGTTTTACCATAAATTTGTGTTTTGTGTGTTCATCTACATCAACACTGACTGGCTGCCACTAGAAAATAATAGAATGCTTGATACCCCTTGACCCCATACTTATAAAAAGCCAAAGATTTATTGTTAATGCCATTCATTGTCTGGCATTCGTCCTATAATTGCAGAACATCCACTCAGGACTTTCCACAGCACAGCAAAATGTCCTGGAATATTTGTGTTGGGTCTCATGGGCTTTACGAAAGGCCGGTCCCCTTCTACACAGACATTAAAACATTCTTCTGTGCTGTCCTGTGTCACATTTTCATTTCCAAATGTGCCTTTAAATACATCCTCAGACGTTTGGACTAATAAGAGTTTATTTAGAAATCAAAATGCTTGACCTCGATCTGTCATTAAGTAGATGGCTAGACACTGGGAAAAGGGCAAAGGGGAGGGGGAGAGTGATTGAGAGTTACACTTGGACTCTGTTAGGACTTTCCATTATGTGATTTCCTGTTCAGTTTTCTGTTTTTTTCTAGAGCCAATAGTCACACCAGACTCCTGAAGCATGAGAGAGATCATGTGCGTGAATGTAAATGACACGGGCATATCTAATAGCTCAGTAAAATTGTGTTTGCTAGCTTTTCTTTTGGTAAATATCTTTTGCATATTGGAGAGTTGTTTGATCAACATTGGCTCCCTGGTGAAGCACATGTCGGTGTTCTCGAGTTTACACAGAGGAATAAAGGCTCCGCCAGCTGTCACTGAGTTTCTATGGTTATTCCCAGGGCCATTATTTACTATTTCTGGGCAGAATTTTGTACAGAATCAGGGGATTTATGCAGAATTATTAATTATTATTAATAATAATAATAATATTATAGCAACTAAAAATGTAAAATATTAAATAAAAATAATAACTTTTAAGGTTTACAATGCAAATCAAATTAGATCCACTTGTTTGATAAACCAAGCAAGTCTCTTTTATATTATATCTACTAAAAGTAAGAAAATAATACTTTACAAACTGTATTTTAAATAAATAATATAAATATTTTCATGTTAGTTAATAAATAATGTTACTGAAATGAATATAAAAACTGAATAAATATATTTTTATACACATTTACATAAGTAAATAAACAGATTTAATGAGAGTCTGCAGATTTCTGTGCGCACAGATTCTGTGTGGGCCTTATGTTTGAGGAAAGTGCATTTATTTTAAACCATGATCAAAACTGACTTGAACTACCTGTACATTAAACAATTTTATTTCACACCTTCAGCCAATCAGAAACAAGAATTTCAACAGACCATGGAATAATTCAAATTAGGGTCACTTATGTAATTTTTTTTACATCTATATGGGAAAACTATTTTTTTTGTGTTTATTAAACAGTGATTTACTGAGCAAAATATGAACTTAATAATAATTTATTTTTTTTACAATTAAACAGAACACAAGCTATTAAAGAAATTAGAAATTTATTTAAACGTTTATTTTTAGACAATCAATACTCAAATATTTTTTTTCATAGCTTGTTTTCATGATTTATGTTTATTAAGTGGTACAGTATGTTTAACTAAAAATCCAACAACTTTGAAGTATGACTAGAGCTCTGTTCTGCCATTTCCCGATAAAACTGACACAATTCAAAAGTTGGGACAGTTTCTTGTGAAAGGAGCAAAATACAGAGTTTCTTGTCATTATTGGGCAGGAGATTTGTTGTACAATGTCTAGTGACATTTTATCCAGACATCAACTGAAATAACACAGACCCAAAATTTGATCTTGACAATCGATATTGAGATATATAAAAACAGACTTATGAAATAAGTTCCACTCATGCAGTGGTTTAAACAAATGCTTACCGAACCCAAGAAGAAACCCACAATGATTAAAAAAAAAATAAAAATCAAATATAACAGCCATTGGCCGTAACTAATCAACTGCTATGAGACAAGTATTATGTCTAGAGTATTCACTGTTTTCTGTTACTATTGCTATTCACTAAGTGCAACACTGCATACTAAAGTGGTTTTATTTTTGTTTTACTGTCAGATGCTATGTAGCAAAAAAAGTTGTGTTACCTGCCTTGACAGCATTTTTGGGCATAATTTAAGTGTCGAATTCAGGTTCAATTAGAGAGAGAGAGAGACAGATCACTTAAACTACATCAGAGGACACTACCTGTTTCTCATTTTTGGCAGAATGAGGATTATTGTTTCCTCCTTTTACAGCCCTAAACTGAAATATGTGTATGTTTATTTGAAAGCTACAGAGTGTGATATTTCCCACATGGTTAACCTCAGAATAAAGTACAGGTCCTTGATCATGACCAATAGTCTCTCCATCTTTTTCATCATTTCCTCACACAAACATCGTTTTATTTGTTTATTCATCTGTATTGACATTCTGTTTTCTAACTGTATGTTTGGCAGCAGTTTTACAAGGCATCTCAGGAATCTTCAGATAACCAAGTCATCAGATTTAAGAATAAAATATGATTGAATTAGGTCTTATCACTTCTTAATATAATTAGAACATGTAATGCTTTAACAACCTGCACATTCCTTTAAAGTTTATGCAGCTTTTTTGACCTTGAAGAGTGTGTTTTCTTGTTTGGGTGTGTTTGCAGCATCTTGCAGTGACCCGTGAATACAACAATGAGTGTATGAGGAGGTACAGCTGGACACCTGACACCGTGGACCACTCACACAACACTGTGTGCAGTCCTGTGCACTCTGGGTAAGACTTTTTTTTACTTGCTTTTAAAAGACGCAAACACATTTATAGCCACAACATTGACATTTTTATATACTTTAATGTTATGTTTGGGGTTGATAAGATTTACTAAAGAAATATTTGTACTCTAATATTGTAAAATATGCCAATAAAATTATTGGTTGTTATCTAAGTGATAAATAATAGATTCCTTTAATGGCAAAATTAAATTTTTCTGTTGATTACTCCAGACTTCTGTCACAGGATTTTTGTGCTGCTTAAAGTTTTTGTTGAAATCTTGATACACATGTATTCAGCATACATTGATGAATCAAAGACTTTTAAAAAGAATCCCTTTTTGTAAAGTTTTAAACTCATTTTTAATCAGTTTAATACATCCTTGCCAATCAAAAATCTTTTTCACCCCAAACCTTTAAAAAAGCAGTGCTCATTCCCTTTTCTTTTGCTATAAATGTTTATTTTGTTATAAGAAATATAGTCATTTCTGTCTGTTAGCGGCAGCAAATGAATTGCGGTTCTTTTAGCATTTCCGTTCATCCCAATATTAGATTGACTCCCAACTTTTAACAGTGGAGGGGGATTGAGGATCTAATTAGCATCTTATATTAAGGATGCCATTTATTATTAGTGAAGGATGTTTTAACGCAGACGCTCTGCAAACACGATGCTTGGACAAGCATGCCAAAAGCTACTCATCTGCTTCATTGAGCTGTTTGCATAAAACACATTTTGTTTTCCTTTAGGTTTTTCCCTTCTCACACTCTCTGCTGCATTGCACATAAGATCTGATTTGTGACATCAGCTTCATGTCTTGCTTACATGTATGTCAGCTGTTTTACCATGACAACGATTGTAATAATGAATGTTGTTTTTTTTACCTCCTGCTTTCTGTTCTTTTTTCCCCCCATAATTTTTTCCTTTTGCAGCCCTTCCTCCCCGCTTCCTCAGTATGACTCCAGGTGAAAACTGAGTCCGGTGACATCACTCTTTCTATAGCTTTCTGTCCTGTCTTTTTCATCTGTCCTCTCCTGTTTTCTTTATCTCTATCCTCCTCTCTGGTGTTTTATTCCCTGTTTTATCTCCTCATCCGTGTGAGCGCTCCTCCACACTGTGTGCGAGTGTGTTTTTAGCCGGTCTTTGGGAAATGGACTTCACATGCATTTAGACATCCGCAACTTCAGCACATTCTCAGAATAAATTGCAGATCACTCATTACACACACAGCTTCCACCATCAGCACATTAGAAATTTGTGTTGACAGGGAGGAAAGGTTTTTGTAATGTTCTTCACTTCACTTTGCGGGGATATTTGCATTGAACGGTGACACCTTATTTGTGATCATTATGCTTATTTTGAAGTGCACTTATTTATGCATGTATGATCTGTCTTTGATTTAAAGTTTCTAACATTTGTTTGCTTGAAGTCTTATGGATTAAATATGTATGCTTTAATAAAAATGTATAAATATTCCTAACATTTATAATGTTTAACCATATGAAAAACTATGAAATATTAATCTGTGAGATTTTAATCTTTTAATGATGTGAAAAACAAGTTGACTTGATTATTAAATGCAATTTTCCCTATTTTTTTAAGCCTTTATAGGGCGCTCACTGAAATACTCAACAAGATCTTTGAACTTTTATGACTTTTTTCAAGAATACAAAGTTTATACAAAATTTTTATGTATTCTTTATCATCAATAGGTTCAATTTTATCACACAATGACATTTTACTTTAATTTAGTTTCAGTGTCAGGAACTCATGTACATGTAACAATCACACAATGGCAGCGCACATGCACATCCATTTAGTAGATTCATTTCATATTAATGGGTGTTTTGAGTTTTCTGTCCACCTGTGGAGGTGCTTCTGGTCACACTGCTGATCACTGATCACTGCTTCGAAACAATTGATCTTGGCAGTAAAAAAGGACACTATTTTCAGCTTTGCAAACTAGGTAGTGAGTATGAGGCCATATTTTGGTGCATCAATATTCAAGGAACCCCTTGTGTTTTCCTGTTTGCGTGTCTCTACTGCTATTATTTGAGGCACTAGTAACTGCCAGGTTTAACAGCTCGAAGCACTGTCACTCTTTTTTAATTGTTTTTCCTCTGTCTTGACTGAAGTGTCTCTCACTTTAACAGTCTGTTCTCGCTTACTGTTTCTCCTCCTTTTTGTTTCTGCTGAGACCCTACTCTTGTTCCTCCCCCTCTCTCTCACCACGTGTGTTGGGTGTACAGTGATCACAGCATGGGAATCGTCTCTCACTCGTTCATGTCTGTGTAGTGGGTTAGCGTGGTGTCCCTATTTCTTTCTTTATTTCCATCCCTGTCTATTTCACTAATTTTTCCTTCTCTTCTTGCAGGTTCCTAGTGAGTTTTATGGTGGACGCTCGGGGTGGGTCGATGAGAGGAAGTCGTCACGATGGTATGCGTATAATCGTTCCACCCAGAAAGTGTCCAGCACCGACACGAATCACCTGTCGTCTAGCAAAGCGCCACCGCCTGGCATACCCACCGCCTATGGTGGAGGGAGAGGGTCTTGTGAGCAGACTGGTGGAAATGGGGCCAGCTGGGGCACAGTTTTTGGGGTACGATTTACTCCATGATGGCTTAAAATATCTGTGTTTTCACAAGGAAGTCATAATATTTTTTTTAGGTTCATAAAAGATTTTAAGATGCAGAAAAGCAGAATGAAAGAATTTAGATTAAGCAATATGAGTGATACTGATTTAAATTATTGCAATTGCAATGTAAATGGATTTAAGGTATTTTGATTTTGATGTTGAGTGAATTGACCTTAATTGTGTTTACTTGATTTTCAGACCAGTGATAGTAGAAATTCCTCATTTTGGCTCCATGCGGGGAAAGGAGAGAGAGCTGATCGTCTTACGCAGTGATAATGGAGAGACCTGGAAAGAACATCATTATGAGTGCAAAGTGACAGAGCTCACCTCAATCCTCAATGGCATGGACGAAGGTAACATACAAAAGCTGATAAACTTTTGAATGTGTAGTTTTAAAGGTGCCATAGAATGAAAATTTCTTCTAGGATATAGCTGGCCATAGCTGAATAATAAGAGTCCAGTACATGGAAATTACATGCTATGAGACTATGAGCCTCAAACACCATTGTTTCCTAGTTCTCATGTAAATTGCATGAGTGTAAAATCTCAGTGGAAAACTGACAAATCGAAACAAAACATTGACTCTGACAATCCACATAGCATCTTTAATATGCACTCCCTAGGCAGCATTTGATTGGCCACAATGTTTCCTAATTCAGCAAAGAAGGATTACAAATTTGTTTAGCACCCCCGAAGAGGCACAGGGTCTGTTAAACTGTATCTTTTGTTAGTTTAACATGTATATTGTGCAATTTGCCATGCATGTTTGTAATAAGGCAACAAACACAAACAAGTGTTCAATGCACATTTATGCATCATGTTATATCACTTTTCTGGAGTAAAGGGACGCCAGTACACTTCAAAAACTCATCTGTTTATGCAGAGGTTGATATTAATTCCTGCCTCTGTTTTCATATAGGTTAAAACCACAAAATACAACTTTAAATACATTAATTGATACACTCTATGGCCCCTTTAATCAAATCTTTATAAATTTGTTCATTGTTTTGTTTCATATTTGATTGCAGAGATGGACAGTCCAGCAGAACTGGAGAAGAAACGTATCTGCCGCATCATTACAAAAGATTTCCCACAGTACTTTGCAGTGGTGTCACGTATTAAGCAAGAAAGTGATCACATGGGCCCAGAGGGCGGAGTCTTGACCAGTGAAGCAGTTCCAATGGTAAAGGCTGCCTTCCCACAGGGAGCGCTTACCAAGAAGATTCGCGTAGGACTACAGGTATACACAAATAATAAACATAAGGGCTTATCAAGATGGCTGTTGTGTTTGATCAAACTTTGTGATTTAATCTTAGTGGTTTCAGCTGGAAAACCTAGAAACATCCTGGAATTTATAAGTGCCCATATACCATTTTAAAGGTTCATAAATCCTGTCTAGGTACAATCTTTTTAACATGTCAGCAGCCCAAATCAATCTCTTTCAGGCCTTAGCCTGGTGTTTAGGGTCAAGTTAAAGTAGACATTTGCATTCTGAAAATATGTATATTTATGGAGGAAATATGACTGGTTAATGATTACTCATTTCTGGTCGTTCAGAATAGGTTTTTTTCTTTATTGAGACAATAACTCTATTTATTGTGAGCTCTAAAACATAGCAGACATTATGCAATCACAAACATTTTCTACATTTGTGAAAAAGTAATATTAATGAAAATTGTTGTCTGGATCTGGAAAAGAATTGTTCATAGTTGTTACCACTGATTTAAAAAACTTTCTAAGCCACAAATCAAACATATTCCAAGCCATAATGAGTTTTTTTAATGCATCGTTTGCAGATTAATGCATCATTTAAAGTAATTTTACCAGTTTACATAAAACTGGCCTGTCTTGTTGTCTCAAGGGGTCTGGGTCCCCCCCCCCCCCCCCACACTTACATATACAAGCATACAATAGTTGAAAATTTTCCCACACATAAATAATATCAGAATATAAACTATTCTTTTAACACAGTCTCTCTGTATTATAATAGTGGTCAGGATGCATTTCCCAGCAAACATCATCACCTGGCCATAGTTTAGAAACTAACAATATATGTGTTACACAGAGAAAAAGTAAGGAGATTACAGTCATAAAAAGCTCTACACTTAGATGGTTAGTTAGTAGAAGCATAGTTTTCCCCTCCTGTTCCTAATACTGCTGTTGACTCTGTCTATTTCTTTCTCAGGCACAGCCAGTGCCAGAGGACATGGTGCGGACCATCATTGGTAACCGTGCCTCCTTCAGCCCGATTGTTACTGTGGAGCCCAGGAGGAGGAAATTCCACAAGCCCATTACCATGACAATCCCTGTGCCGCCCAGATCCAAAGAGGCTGTTGCTAATGGACGCAAAGGAGAGCCTGCACCCTGCCTTAGACTGCTGTGTAGCATCACAGGCATGTGAATAGTGGAAGATTGTGTGTGTGTTTGTGCATTTGAAATAAGATGGGAGGGAAAATTTCACATTTTGAAAATTAGATTTTAATATTTCAGTACTTTTATTTGAGTGTAAACACTAATAAATCACGATGGTTAAATAAATGTGCAACATCATCTGGTGGTTATTTATAATACATTTTATAGGATTTGCTGTGTTGCATAAATGCATTTAAAGAAACTTAAATAAAACATGTATTTGCAAATGACATCAAAATTTGTTCTAATTAAAATTAAATAAAAAGGACCAGTACATAATTAAGCACCTTACTCTATCATAACCAACAGTTTATTGTGATAATTATATACTCCAGGTCTGTAGGATTTCCGTACATCAGTGATTAAAAGTGTACATATTTTTAGGTGGAACATCCCCTGCACAGTGGGAAGACATTACTGGGACCACTCCGCTCTCCTTTGTCACAGACTGTGTATCCTTCACCACAAATGTTTCTGCCAGGTGAGTCTCAGCCGATGTTTCAGTGTATAACATGAAGATTCGATCGTGAGCTAATGAAAGGAGTTGGGGAAAATAGAAGATATTCATATAATATATAAAATTCTAATCATGATCATCTGCACTGGCAAATGAGTTTGTGAAGTTTCACAAGATGAACAATTTGAATTAAGTATGAGATTGTATGTGATAAACAGTATGAAGGATCTGCTTGTTTTTCTAATAAAGATTTCTCATCATTTTGTTAATTACTTATTTGCGAGTTTCAGTCCCTAACAGAAACGTTCTTAAAATCAAATATCGTAATTAATGAATACTTCTTTTGGACTGCATAAGCTCAGCAATACGAGAACTTAAGCTCTGTTTATCTTTTGTTTATTTGTTCTAAATAAACCATTAATGTAATTTATTTTTGTATTTTTATGTTACCCTGCATGTTTTCATTTATTATTCTTGATTATATGCATACCACACAAAATGTTTGTGCTGGGCTCAACGTAATTTGACTAGCTACTATTCATTCATTCATTCATTCATACTATAAAGGAAGAATTTATGAAAATAAATAATTGAGAGGGTCTAGCTCATTTTCAAGAGAAGAAATGTGGATTGCTGAAAGCATCATTATGGCAGTTGTTTCACTTGCTGCTGAAGGTGGTGCTTGTGCACCCAAAATCCTGTCATTGTACTTTACTGCAGGCCGCTCAAGATACATATATTTTATTTTTTTGATAATTGCAGCTGCGTTTACTGAATAGATGATTAAACATTTAACTGAGCTCATACTGGAACACTAAAAACATGAAGGAGACGTTTGTATACAGTTATCAAAATCTGATACAATGACAAAGTGTGTGTGAGCTGTGCGTGGTTCTTTCCTTTTAAACAACAGCAATGGCTCTTACCACTTTACTGATTTAATTCTATCCACAAAAACTAGTTTGAGATTTTTATTTAATATTTATTTATCTAAAGGTATAAGTATGTTAAGTAAAGTTAACATACTGAACTCAACGTGCATAAATTCATTATTTTAAAAATAAACACCTGACCCAAGACAGAGCCTATGAAATTAGACCCGACTTCAACCCAACTGAATTTATTTGCAAAACCAACTGGACCCGAATTTCGACAGTGCTGATGTGTGTGCAGTCAGTCAGGAAAAATCCTTATGTCTTGCTGATTGGTTTGGCCGCTTTTCCATTTCGTTAACTTATTTAACATTTATTTAACTTATTACTTTATATTATTGCCTGCCCAATAATAATTAGTGATAATAACTTCAAATAAATCTGGTAGTTTGAATAAAATTAAATGGATTGGCTAAATCATGGTGTTGTCTACAATGCTGTTACAGCAGTCTCTGATTAAGAGATTAGAAAATGAATATTCACTGTAGTGAAGTGAGTGGACTTCCTGATAGATCTTATGTTTATAAGATTTCTGCTATTGTGTTATATTGTTTGCACTGAATTTCTTAAAGGTTAATCCTTCATCAGTCATCACAATTACATTCTCTGCCAACATGGTGGGCTGTTTATTATAAAAGACACTTTGTTCTGATTAGGGCACTGATTGGGAAAATGCACATTTATTTTAAAATACCCAAGACCTGAG
Organism: Danio choprae; assembly: GCA_903798125.1. NCBI lineage: Eukaryota > Metazoa > Chordata > Actinopteri > Cypriniformes > Danionidae > Danio > Danio choprae. Next base: position 2,095,042 of record CAIGQW010053273.1, on the reverse strand, counting down.
TTAATTAATACTAAACCTGACCCTTATCCAAGGCAAATGTCAGAAGTTTTGGACCCTGAACCTGTCTCAGGTCTCAGGTGTACTTGTGTTTTGTATCCAAGTGGATTTGTGAAGACCCCTAGTGTAAACATTTTACAACCAGGATTCTTTGTCCTGTGTAAAGTAGAAAATCAATATTTTTTTTAAATGTAAAGGATTTCCTGATTCTAAATAAATGTCTTCCTCTTCTGTCCTTTCTGTAGGTTTTGGTTGGCTGACTGTCAGCAGATCAGCGAGACAGTGGGTTTAGCATCTCAGCTGTACCGAGAACTAATCTGTGTTCCGTACTTAGCTAAGTTTGTGGTGTTTGCTAAAATGATCGACCACATAGAGTTCAGCATGCGTTGCTTTTGCATGACTGACGACAAAGTCGACAAAACACTGGAGCAGCAGGAGAACTTCGAGGAGGTGGCACGGAGCAAAGACATTGAGGTGTGAAACTGTAACTCACACGCAAGCCTACACACACACACACACGCAATACACACATTCGCATAAATAATTAATAATGAACATGCTTTGTTTGGAAACAGTGAGTCATGACTTTGAATATTCATGTATGTACAAACATGAGAAAATCCATTGCAGAAACCATAACAGAACATCTACCTTCAAAGCTATTTGCTCTGTAAATTATAGTCATATAAACACTTTAAACACATAATATTTACTCATGTTCAAGCACAATAACCTTTTTTGATGAGCCATCAACACAATAGAGACATAAATGTTAAGAGCTTATGACTTGTCCCTCATTTTTTGTCAGATTTTGGAGGGGAAGCCTATTCATGGAGAATGCTATGGCAACATCTATCCTCTAGCAAAGAGTGGCCAGCAACTCATCTTCAACTTCTATGCCTTCAAAGAGAACCGACTCCCATTCAACATCAAGGTTTGAGATATTTGAATGGCTGACTCAAATTAAATCTTACAGCTGTTAAAGATACATACTCAGAACATCAGTAATCAAGTACTCTGAAGTATGCTATCTTAAGCGTTATATTGATTGTTGACAGTGTTGATACAGCATCACAACATTTAAATGTTTTTTTTTTTCTATTCATAGTCAGTTGTGAATGACTTTAAAATGAGGGAAAGTGTATTATAACATTACCATAGCAGATCCCATGAGGGGATCAGTTCAGCTTAAAACAAAATCAAACACCTTTTATTAGGCTACTCGTATATCTGAAGGTTTATATAAAGATTTTTGTCATTGGTGTGCTTTGTAGGTCAGAGATATAGGCCAAGAGCCATGTGGGAGAATATCTTTCCTTAGAGAACCTAAAACCGCAAAAGGCCTGCCACAGAGTGCAATCTGCAACCTTAACTTCACACTGCCAACACACAGAAAGGTAAACATAAAGATGATTCTGTGATATCTCCTCTAGTGTTTTCTAAAGTCTATTAAACATGTCTTTTGTGAGTTTTTTGTGTTGCTGCTTTAGTTGCAACTTTGTTGCTTTGCCTTTTTTGTCTTTTAATCTTTGTGCGTCTGCTTTTCTTCCACTTCCTTACTGTCCTTTTTCTCTTGTTCCAACCCCATCTTCACTTACCCACCATCCTCGGCTGCTGCTGCTCCATTTTGTATTGCTGGGAAATTTTAGGAAATGGAGTCGGATCCTGATGACGAGGTACACATTTCATAACTTGTCCACCTCTGCCTTTAGTGTGTTGCTTATGTGATCATACGCTTATTTATGTGATTGGTCAAATGCTCCTGTCATTAGTCAGGCAAGTGCATGACTTCCTTTTGCGTTTATCAGTAGATTTAAAGCATTGTGTTATTTTGTGGCTTGGTGGAAACATTTTTTTTACACATATCTCTTTTGCAGATTTGATTTTTATTTTACTTTATTTCAAGGTGAAGCAATTAGACAGTTTCACTGGAAAGTACTAACCTCTCAAACTGTTAGAAAATGGCCTGTGTTTGTCTAGTTGACCCTTCTCTCAGGAGACCCCATTTTAAAGTGAAATATAGCACAGCATTTCTTACAGAAACGGAAGCAATTCAATTATTTTACTAATTACACTAAATTAAATTCACTTAATGTTTTTCTTTAAAAGATGCAGTAAAAACAATCTTAACTAATATAGATACAATGCTTTCCATACGGTCAAAAGGAAGTGGTAGTAGCTGGCCACTTAAAAGATCATTGCTCTACGATTTTTGTCACTTTGTTCTTACATAGGGTTTTTACTTTTGTGTTATTGCAGAATGACAAAGATCGACGACATACCTTTGCCTCATTAGCATTGCGAAAGCGCTACAGCTATCTGGCCGATCCAGCATCCAGTGAGTCCCTATTTTTTCTTTATTCTTAAAACATCAGCATGACATAATCACCCATTTACATCTACCATGTACATAGGCATCTAATACAGGCATATATGAAGGAACAAAAATCTTGTATCACCGTTTCCAAAAACAGAATTGCCCATATGAAATGTCTATGTATAGTCATAAATACATTTGTTTGCTTGCTTTTTTGTTGCCTTTTCTGCTTTTTTCTTTGTAACTCATTGTTTTACATTTCATATGATTTGCTATCACATTGTCTACTCCATTTTTGTATTGCCTGATGTGCATCCATCATGATGTCTTGTATTATTTTTAAAAGAATTTGCTTTCTTGACAGTTCTTAATGATGAAAAACCATGGAACTCAATGTCAGTCTTTTTCAACATCTTTTTTTTTTTATAACTTTTTAAAAATCTAGATGACTTGTAAATAAAATGTATTTTTTAATTTAGATATTAATGCTACATTAAAACAATAGCATATGTTCTTTAAGTGTTTTTTCAGTTAAATAAGCATTTTTCTGTAAATAGTGATTGTAATTGTAAAACTGTACAGTTTCTTGTTTCTTGTAAAACTGTACAGTTACACAGCCTATTTTGACTATTCTTATTGACTGAATAAAATTTTATGTTGTACTCTGTACTACTAATACTCTAGTATGATTAGTTATTTTTTCCCCCTAGTTTTGTACCAAACACCAGTACTTACAACAAGATTCGAGAAATGAATCTATGATTAAAATGGTTACATATAATAAATGATATTATCTTGTAGAACCGCTAAATGCCTCCTCAATTGTAAGTCGCTTTGTAAATTACTAAATATAAATGTAATTATACAAAATATAATTTCAGGCTTTTTGTGTTATTTGGCTGATTTTGTCTTTGTTTGTTTTCATAATTTTGCACCTCCACCCATTTGCCACGGTTTGAGTTATGTTTTTCACTTAGTTTTCCAATTTCAAAAGCTTCCACAATTTCAGTATTTTCACTGCTGGTTGTTTTTGGATTTATCCTCTGACTAAATATTTCTCGTTTCTCTTTTCTCTCTTCTTTAACTATTTACGTTTACTTTGTTTATTAATTTAATTATGCTAGAAACAGCAGAAAGAGGCCATAACACCCCTCAAAAAACCACGACGCAGGCTTCTGGCTACGCTTACAAGCCTGTCTTTACGACGCGCTCCTACCAGGCCTGGGCGACAAGCTCTCCAGTCAACGTCCCAATCCAGACCAAGTCTGGCTTTGGCTCCCTCTCCAGCTCCTCCTCCAACACCCCCTCAGCCTCCCCACTGAGGTCGGTGTGGTCTGTGAATTCTGCCTCTCCCATCAAATCTATCATTGGAGGTTCACCAGCGTCTTCCATCAAATCTGCCAGTGACGTTGCATCCCCAATTCGATCCTACAGAACAATCTCCTCACCAATAAAGACTGTAGTTCAAGGTGCTCAGTATCCAGTTCAGGCCTCCCCCACCCTTTTGTCCTCTCCGGGGAAGAGTGCCCCTGACCCAGTTTCACACAAAGGCCTCACAAGCCTGTCAGCCAGGACCTCTCCAGTGCCATCTGTTGGGACCTTGCTGGAAAGATCTTCTATAGCTATGACCCCTCCAGCCTCACCCAAGTCTTCACTAAACATGTACAGCTCAAGTTTACCATATAAGTCTGTTGTAACCTCAAACTCTCCAGCTACCTGCTCCCCAATTAAAACTGTCCCAGGCTTCTCCTCTGTCAGAACCAGCACTGATGCCTCAGTCAGAGGATACCTGTCATCCCTCTCCTCACCTCTGAAATCTGGCTCAGCCAATACAGCAGCTGCGCTTATCAATGGGACAGTTTCCCCAAACAAATATCGCTCCTCCTCCCCAACAACCCATCTTACCAGCACCTTACAGGAAAGAATTCAAGCCACAACAAATGCAGCAACAACAAGTGTGAATGCTGCCTTTGAGGAAGTGGAAAAAACATTTAATTCCTGCTCTGCTGGCTATGGCACACTAAAGTCAGTTTCCTCTACTCCCTCATCCTCTTACCAATCCATTCGTTCCTCTGCCTCCAGCTCACTCTATGCCTCCCTCAGATCCCCACCCAATTCCACAACGTCTGTAACTTCCAGCACTATTACAGTTCCAGTCTATTCAGTTATAAATGTCTTACCAGAACACCAGTTTAAAAAGCTTCCAGAAGTCTCCAAGTCAACAGCTGCTCTTCTGTCACCTAGAAAGGTCATGCCCCAAGAGGTGAATGCCCAGAATCAGTCCTCTTTTGCCAGAACTCTGTCTCCTGTCAAGACTCCCCTGCACATGTCCACAGGAACACTAAAATCAGCTACCTCTGCATCCCCTCTGTCCAACAGTCAGGAGATACTAAAAGATGTGGCTGAAATGAAGGAGGACCTTATTAGAATGTCTGCAATTTTACAAACTGATACAAATTCAAGCTCCAAAGGTTATCATTCTGATTCTAAGGAACATAAAGTGGAGGATGAGGAGCCTTTCAAGATTGTAGAGAAAGTAAAACAGGACCTGGTCAAAGTCAGTGAAATTCTTAGTAAGGATGTTTTAAGAGAGAGTAAGGCAAATATTAAAAACCACAAAACGGATGTCCTAGAGGATGACATTGATGATAATCCACAAAATGAATGGAGATGCCCCCCTCGATATGAAACAGTAGCCCCTCAAGTCAAAACAAAAGCAGTATCTGACAGAGATTTTAACCTTGCAAAAGTTGTTGATTATCTAACCAATGACATTGGCACAAGTTCTCTTTCTAAAATAGCAGAGGCTAAACAAAGAACTGAGGAGGCAAGGAGAGATGGAGAGGAAAAACAGAAACGTGTCCTGAAACCTGCAATGGCATTACAGGAGCACAAACTCAAAATGCCTCCAACAAATATGCGTCCTTCACCTTCAGAAAAAGAACTTTCAAAGCTAGCTGATGCACTGTTTGGCCCTGAAATAGCACTGGACTCTCCTGATGATGTTTCTCATGACCAAGACAAGAGTCCACTTTCAGATAGTGGATTTGAGACCCGCAGTGAGAGGACACCCTCAGCTCCCCAAAGTGCAGAGGGGATGGGGCCCAAAGGCCTCTTTCAGGAGATTCCCCCTGTCATCACTGAAACACGCACTGAGGTTGTACATGTCATACGAAGCTATGAACCTCCAGAAGATTCTAAGGAGCAAGCACTGGAGGATGCTAGAATGACAAAGCCTCTCCTGCGGTGTGCAGACAGTGAGCCCCGATCACCTGGTGGATCCATCAAAGAAAGAGTTAAAGCTTACCAAGCCAGAGTCAATGCAGAGGATGATGTAATGGGCAAAGGCATGCGGGTCAAAGAGGAAACTCACATAACAACTACTACAAGAATGGTATACCACAAACCTTCCACTAAAGAGGCTGCATCTGAGAGAATGGAGGAGACCATGTCTGTACGAGATATAATGAAGGCCTTCCAGTCTGGGAAGGACCCATCCAGAGAGTTAACAGGGTTGTTTGAGCACAAAAGCAGCAGCGAAGGAGCAGATCCAACTGCTAGGCCTCTAGACCCAATGCCCAAAGTTGAGCGCATTATTGAGGTTCACATTGAGAAAGGCAACAAAGCTGAACCAACTGAAGTGATTATCAGAGAAACAAAAAATCACCCTGAGAAGGAAATGTATATATATCAGGGCAAAAGTAGCATGAAAGAACTACAAAATGGGATGAGTGTTGAGCAACATAATAGCATAGAGCCTGAAGAATCTCTTCCTTGCTATCTAGATTCTAGAATGCACATGCCTGTCTGTGTGGAGGACAATAAGTCCTTAAAATTACTTGGTCATCAGTCATTAGAGTACCAAGATGATGAGCCCTCTGAAACAAGGGGAGACTCATACAAGTTTGCAGATAAAATTCTCCTGTCAGAAAAATTTGACTCCTCCCATTCAGACTCAGATGAATCTGTTATTGATAGATCTCGATACTATGGTGAGGGAACACAAGGTGGATCAATTCGAGAATTCATGCTGAAGCCTGATAGGTCACGTAGATCATCAGAAGATGATTATGATAAACTCACTTTGTTGCAATATGCTTCTGATCCTGATAGTCCAAAAAAGTCAATTTGGATGAGAGTTTCTGAGGATGGGCAGAAAAAAGGCAGAGAAAAGCAGAAATATGAGGACAGAGTAGACAGAACTGTCAAAGAGGCAGAGGAAAAGCTTACTGAAGTATCACAGTTCTTTCGTGATAAAACTGAAAAACTGAATGATGAGCTTCAGTCCCCCGAGAAGAAGCATCGTAGACAAGATGCAAGGGAGACTCGTTCTGGGCCCAGCTCAACTTGCAGTAGCCCAGAGAGGTCAGGGCACAGAAATGGGGGGACTGGAGAAGACTGGAGTAGAGACAGGTTTAGGGATAAGTATGGTTCTCATGACAGAAAATGTGCTAGTTTGCCTAGTAGTCCTGAAAGACGAGTCTTGCTTCAATACAGTGATGACCCAAAAAAGGGCGACTGTTCATCTGCTAGCAGTGCCAGTGAGTCATCTAAATATTTCCAACCCTCAACATCTAAGGTTAGCTCAGTAAGAATGAAGTTTGAGTCTGAGGCCCAGAAACAAGATAAAGGGCCGCAGTGGGGACAAACTTCTGGATCTCCAGTGAGGAAGTTGCAGGAAAGTAAGCTGCCTGTTTATCAAGTTTTTGCAGGGGGGAATCTCCCTAAATTAGCAGAGTCTTCAGATAATGAAAGAAGCCCCAAAAAAGATAATGAAGGTGGGCACAGTTACAATGTTAGAAAGGCTCAAGCATTTGCCAATAATCAGCAAAGTGACAGACAAGGAAATAGGTCAGATAACTCTTCACTAAAACATCACCAAAATGTTTACAGCAAGGAGCAAATTTCTAATGAAGACAGGAAAATATACAAAACTTGGGAAAATCATGGCAATGGGCAACTGAAAGGTCAAAAGACAAAGCTCACACACACCCTAGTGCATGATAGACAAAATGATAACTCACAGAATGAGTCTCATTTATTAAGAGAAGGCAATACCACAAAAGAAGAAACAACAAAAAAGATCATTTACACAGAGCTGGTAATCCGAGAAGACCCAAGCAATACTGAAAAATGCAATGGTGCTCTAAAAAAAAACTCGGAATCACAAATTCCTGTTAGGGTGTCATCTAGTTTTATAGATCATCATCAAAGTAGTACTTTAAAGTTAGATTCCTCCATTAAATCTGAGAGAACAGGGTCTCACAAAGCAAGAAATACACAGCACCCCGGTTCAGGTGGTACCAAATCACATAGTGATGTGTCGTCTGTAGTGAACTCAGATTCTAGTAGGAAGATTGTTAATATAGTTTGTAATGGAGTGGACGAAAACCAAGTTGAGTACATTGAAAAAGTGACCCCAGGTGCAGATATAAAACCTCTTCCTGTGTATGTCAGCATTCAAGTAGGTAAACAGTATGAGAAAGAAACCGCTACTGGGCAGCTGAGCACTTACAAAAAAGTAGTAAGCCACGAGAGCAGGACAGTACATGAAACACGTGGAGCCTTTTATTCTGTAAAACAGAAGCAGCCACCATCATCTCAGGGAAGCCCTGAAGATGACACGCTAGAGCAGGTAACATTTATGGACAGTTCAGGGAGGAGTCCTGTAACTCCTGAGACACCTACCTCTGAAGAGGTCAGCTATGACCTTAACTCCAAGGCTCCTGAGCCTGTCATTGGTTCAATGGCTGGCATGCCTAGCCCAATACCAGAGGAGTCTGAGGAAGAGGAGCAGCTTAAGACATTCATTTTCAAGGAAATACCAAAAGAAAATGTCAAACCTGCCAATCAATCATCAGAATCATCAAAAAGAAAACAAGACTCGACTGGAAAAAGGTCAAAAGACAAACGTATAGCTTACATCGAGTTCCCACCACCACCACCATTAGAGACTGAGCATGCTGACCCTGAAAAGAGGGGGTCGTGCCCTTCCTCAGAAGCAGAAACAGAGATGATAGAGGTAAACCTTCAAGAGGAACATGACAGGCATCTCCTTGCAGAACCAGTAATCAGAGTGCAGCCTCCTTCCCCTCTTCCACCTGGAGCTGATAACAGTGATTCCAGTGATGATGAATCTGTTTTTCAGCCAGCCCCACTTAAAAAGTACACCTTCAAAATGGCTGAAGAGTGTGAGAAACGTGTTAAACCTAGGAAACCAGAGAGAAACGGCTCACAGCTCAAGGAGTCAGGTATCAATGGCATTGTGAAAGGAGATGATGTAGAATGTGAACAAAATGGAAATGATCAATCTATCACTGATTGCTCTATAGCAACAACTGCTGAATTTTCACATGATACAGATGCCACTGAGATAGATTCTCTTGATGGGTATGATCTACAAGATGAGGACGATGGACTGAGTGACCCTAAAACATCCAGCCTGTTGAATGAGGGGAAAACAGGAGATCGTTCCTTCAGCCAGAGCAAACTTGAAGTGATTGAAGAGGAGAGCACACCAAATGAGGAAACAGGAGAAAAGGCAAAAACAAAGAGGTCATCTGGTAAAAAGTCAGACAATGGCAAAGAGGATAAAATCTATTCTTTGGAGGGAAGGCACCCTGATAGAGAAGGTATGACAGACAATTATTTCAAGTATCAACTAGAGGAGGACATAAACACTACTTTTAAAACTGTGGCTACTAAAGGCTTGGATTTCGATCCATGGTCTGGTAAAGAGGGAGAGGAAGGAGCTTTTGATGCTAAAAATAAAGATGAAGATCCGAAGCCCTGTGCTTTGTCAGTGGAAGACAAATCACAAGCTACCACACCAGATACCACTCCAGCAAGAACCCCGACAGATGAGAGCACCCCAACTAGTGAGCCCAACCCTTTCCCCTTCCACGAGGGCAAGATGTTTGAGATGACCCGCAGTGGTGCTATTGACATGAGCAAGAGGGACTTTGTTGAAGAGAGACTTCAGTTTTTCCAGATTGGTGAGCATACATCAGATGGGCAGTCAGGGGACAAGGGGAAAGGGGGCAGGAATGCGGGGGTAGTCACCTCTCACTCAAAGGCAGGGGAAAGAACTGTAGAGGGGAAGGTAGAGGCAACTACAGATTTAACACCATCCAGAGGCAGCACAGTGCAGGGCAGTGCTGACTGCCTGGAAGCACCTCCATCCGCTGACACCACCTCATGCACTGTCACAGCCTCCAAGGTTGATCCCAAATTACGCACCCCCATTAAGATGGGCATCGCAGCTTCCATTACTATAAAGAAAGACCCTGGCTCAGCTGAACTGACTGATGTAAAAGCTGAGTCCTCAGACAGTCAGATGCCGGAATACATTAGTTTGGAGTCTCAGTTAGCCGAAAGTCACTTTGATAGCAGATGCACTACCTCTCCCACAATGGGAAGAAAAGATTACCCCTCTGAAAACTACAATAACAACAATAATTTAGAGTCATCCAATGTACAGGCCAACTACATCCAGTGTGGAAGTGTAGTGTTTAATTTGCAGTCATCTTCTGAACCCACCTTACAGAAAGCTAGTAGAATAGAAGCTCAGTTCTGTAGGGAGTCTGTGGAGAAAACATCTCAAAGTCATCAAAATAAAGTAGTCTTTGAGAACAGGCAGCCAAAGTCTAGGCTCCCAGTCAAGGCAGCTGGATTCAGTTTTAACACACACAGTTCAGGAAAGCAAAAACCTAAGCAGGTTGTGAGGCCAGAGGCAAGGAAAGTGGACCCTGTCTCCATAACACCTGAGCACAAGTCTAGAATTCCTGTCAAAGATATGAAAAAGAATTGTGCTGTTAACTTCCAAGTAATTCCAAGATCAAGTAAGCCTGAGTCAGAGAGATCAGTCAGACCAGTAGTTCCAACTAGGCTTCCTTTCAAAGACAGGTCATCTGGTGCTTCCAGATGTTCAGTTAGTGAGGCAGGTCGAGGCAACTTTAGCGAGGTGTGCAGGCAGTCAATTGAATTCCTAAAGAATGTTAGTGGAGAAGCAATAAAGGTGGCCGAACGACTCTCAGATGAGGAGAAACAGACACAGGGAGAGCAGTCGCAATCGGAGGAGGACAGCAGCACATCACGAAGCACCTCACTATCGGACCCCTCTCAGTCCCAGCCCTCCCTCTCCGCTGGCTCCTCCCGAGGGGTCACACCCTCGAGGACAAAGGCCACAAGGGCGGCGGGCAGTGAGAGGAGGAGTAAGCGGACTGGAGGAGGGAAGGAGGGCAGTAAGAACGAAGGGGCTCGCAGGTCGCCCCCCGTCGCGGAGATCAAGCCTAGTTTGTAAAACTTTATTGAAAACTTTACTTGATCCTTAGTTGCATGAGCCGTTGTGACTGATTGGATTGCCTGTGGCGTGAATAATAGCTGTCATTCTTGTCATTCTCTCATCACTGTGCTGTGTGACTGTACCGTTCTGTATCTGTCCCTGTCAGATTTTCCCTTCTCTCTCCCTTACCTTCCAGAGATAATTTATGAAAATTATGAGGGGTGGGGCACTGAACAGTCTATCTGTGTTGAGTTGGTTATAGGAACATTGTTGTTGAGGATTTTATACCTGCTTCATTGTTTGTGAAAAAAATGTGTAGTACTATGTTGTCTGCATGTCTCATCAAATATCTTTTTTTTATATTTTGTTAAGTTTTTAATTCCGCGGTATAGACACTAGTTATTGCCTGCATAAATTCTGTGAAAAATTTGTTTCACTTGCACAATCAGAGCACCAGCTGAAACATTGTAGTTCACTGTCTGTCTGTTCTTCCTTTTCTAGCCAAACACAACACTATTTAAAACATTCCCTAGTTTTTTGTCTCCTGTCCAATGGCCCATTAATGTAGTTTTGTTCATTTTTTTTCTTGTTTTGGCCAGAAAAGAAGGAAGTCATTTGGATTTTTAATTTGAAATAAACATATGACTTGTTTGTAATGATTATGTTCTGTATGTCATGTTAGGTCCACAGAGTCCATGTGAAAGAACAGACCTACGCATGGCCATTGTGGCTGACCATCTGGGACTGAGCTGGACTGGTGAGACTCACTTTGACCAATATGCTTGGCAAATGAAAGGTTGCATTTTTTTTCTTGCCATCCAACTAATAATGTATTGTTGACCTTATAGAACGTAAGCTATTTAAGTAGGATGTTTAATGATAACTTTAGAACTAAGAAACAATGGGAAAGTGATTCTCAACACAGCAGTGCTCTGGCACCCTCTTATGCATGCGATTGGTTTTGCAGCCCAATTCTGCATTTATTTGTTACATAATTTTTTTATTTACATCTGAGTATTCTCTCTCTTTATTTTTAAATCTTATTCTGAATATATTTTTAAACAAACGAATACAATTTTAAACTGATATATGACTTCAGATTTAAAAAAACTTTTTATAATCTGTCTGTCCAGAGATGATTCTAGTTATAATGAAATGTGTTTTCTTGTTTCATAGAGCTTGCTCGAGAGATGAATTTTTCTGTGGATGAGATTAACCACATTCGCACAGAGAACCCAAACTCTCTCACAGCCCAGAGCTTCATGCTCCTTAAGAAGTGGGTCAGTCGGGATGGGAAAAACGCCACAAGTGAGAATCTTTTTTATCCCTCCCGCTCTGTTCTATTCAGTTATATACCATTCTTTATATCTCTTTCATAAATGCTAAAATTATTATAAATATAAGTTACTTATGTTTATTTCCATAGCGGATGCACTGACAGCGGTCCTGACTAAAGTGAACCGGATGGATATTGTGACTCTGCTGGAAGGGCCCATATTTGACTATGGTAACATTTCAGGCACCAGAAGTTTTGCAGATGATAGCGCTGTGTGCCAGGAAAAGGCGGATGGTAAAGTTTAGCCCCATTTAGCTGAACCCCCCCACCCAAACCTCACCCTCTCTTCCCCAACTCATTCCTTTTTTTTGTTTTCCTCTACAACCTCTCTGCAGTTTGCCAAAGTGTTAATCACAGGTGGACTATTAATAGTTATTTTTTTACTTGAAATCTACATCCAAATATTGCCTTTGGCACATTTATAGAACATCAGATCCTTTTCTGAGGCCCTGTTTACATCCATATCGGGTTAAATCACTCACTACTTATTTTAAAATTTGATTTTAAAGACTTTCTTTATTCAGAGACTCTTCATTTCTGTTACCCCATTCCCTTCCTCCCAACTCCATATGCATGGACCTGGTTTGAACATGCATGTATATGGTCATGTGATGTGAAGCAATCACAGCATGATGCTTTGCCTCAACAAGTGTAGGAAGGGCCGCTCAAAACAATATTTTCCTGTTACACATGTACACACTTTTCTTTTTCTTTTCTTTTTTAAAATTAAGGCCCTACAGTATACTGCCAATGGAACAAGAAACAAGTACTGTTTTAGCCATAACCTTAGTTCTGTTGTACAAAGGGCAGGAAAGAGTTACTTTTTGTAAACCAAATGCATGTTATTATCAGCTGTATCCTAACTAAGCTGTTTTGGTATAAGTTGACAGGAGTGTTACAGACCAGCTCTTTTTTATGTAGTGGACCACAGCGCATGGCATCAGCTATAAGACTCAGCTGTCCTCTGCCTCTCAAGCTGTCGATCTGCTTCCTCCTCCATCTACCCTTCCCTCCTCTCCTCCCCTTCACTGAAGCAAGGAATAAAAAGAGAGAGGGGGGAAAAGAAGAGAAAGAAGGAGATCATCCTTCTCTCCATAGTCTCCTCCTGACAGTCTCCTGTGCCTTCCTCTGTCAGCTACAAAGTGACTTGTCCTCTCCTCTCCTCTAGTACAATCCCCGATTTCCCACCTCCCAGACTCCCTGTTCATTCTTCACATTCACACAGTCATGTATTTCTAACTTGCATGTTCTTTTTGTGTTTTTGTCCCCTGATTTTATTTGCTCTCATTTCCAATGATGTGGCCCAAGACTGTCCATCCAGTTTTCTCTTTCCATCTGCTCCACTTAAATCTTCCTTCTCTCTCTCCTCTCTCTCTCTTTCTCCTGTTCTCAACCTGTCATCTCCCATTTCTGCACGTAGAATTTGTCTCTCTCCCTCGCACTGCCCTTCTCCTCTGTCCTCTATCTCTCCCTGTGCATCCCACTGTATGAATCTTGTCTCCTCCTCACCACCGCCCTCATTGTTGCGCCCTTGTGCTTGCTGTCACTGCCCCTGCATTCCCCCCGGACCACCCCTCGCTACTCCATCCCTCTGTCACAACTCCTCCACTATTGAGCTCTTCATCTGAACAGACATCGTTCTTCTCATTTTCATTATATCAGATTTTGAGTCTCCCCATATTGAGTAGCAACACACAATCTTGACTGTGATTTATAAAAAGACTATTTGTGTTTGCACATATTGCATACATGTAATTGCGTCCAACCAACAGAAGTAACATGCAGTTTTTATTATAGACAGTCAACTTTTTAATTAAAGTTACAGATGAACACACACAGCAGTTTTACTATGGGGAGGTAACATTTAAACACTACCGAAGTTTGAGCTCAGTAAGAATAAATTATAAATATTTTGAAGTCTTTTTAAAAGCTGCTTTTATTTGATCAAAAATATTTGTAGTAAAAACTGCCATAGTTTTTATGATTAGTGTGAAATGTTCTGTATTAGGTGATGTAACTGTTACTTTAAATTTAATGCATTCTTGCAAAAAGAACTTTTGAATTGTAGTGTACAAGCAATCACAACAGGTGTTTTTTGGACATCTGAATCTGTTCCATTGTCATTGTGTATTAACTTTTTGCTTGTTGGCATGTATGTCTGATGAAGCTCTGGGAAATACGGTCTAATACTGTGCTTTTGCTCTTCATGGTGGGCTTAGGTGTCTATCTCTGTGTTCAAATGAATAGTTCACCCAAAAATTGAAATGTTGTTATTTACTCACTCCTATGTTGTATCGAACCATCGTTGTATGGAAAACCTTTTGTAAGAATTCTTCAAAAAAAACACAATACTGGTTTGAATTAACATGAGAGTGAGCAAATTATACACATTTTAACAGATTTTTCAAACAATTTTCTGGTGAACTGTTCTTTTAAGCATGTATATGTGTGTGCTTGTGTGCGTGATTGTAATTGTGTCCTGTCATGTCCATCCATATGTGTGTGTATCATCTCACCCAGGTTTCCACACCATCCTGGCTCAACTGCAGTCAACTACCAACCCCATCCCCACCACATCCCCTATCTGCCCCTCTATGTCTGATGACATCGAGCCCATCTTAGATCTACCCCTTGACCCTCCCCCTTATTGTCCCTCCTGGGGTCTAGAACGGTACAGCGAGGATGAGTCTGTCAGAATCACCCCATCTAGACCCTGCGACCTGCCCCTGTCCAAACCTGTAAATCAGCCTCACACACTCACTGAAACAACTGCCCAAATACACACACAAATTGATCCTCAAACACACACTCAGCTCCCATCCGACAATCCCAAACACACAACACAACTCACATGTGACACTGACTCACAGCTTCCACCACTACACCATCATGAACCTCCTCTAAACTCTTCTGCATCACTTCAGTCTGCCCCAAAAACAGACCCACCCTGTTTGAATAACCAGGATCACCTTGTACAGGCCAATCAGGGGTCTCAAAACAAGGAATCAAGTGAGAAAAAAGAGTCTTTTCACTCCCAACAGAACTTGTCCCGTCCTATGGACCCGAATGAAAAAGAAGAGCATAAGAGTCCCTCATCATCATCACTATCATCAGCATGTGAAGAAACTAATTTTATCCTGAGGGGAGAGGAGAACATCGTCCCTAAAGAGGTTCAAGGTCATGAGGATTCCCCTTTGCGACCCTGGGTAGAGGTCCTGAGGGAGTCTGTTTCAGGAGGAGAGGAGGAGGAGGAGGAAGCCCAGGAGAGACAAGAGCAACTGAAAGAGTCAGATGGCCATGGCAGAGTGAGGGAGAGGGAAGTGAATGAGGAGATGCCTAAGGAGAAAGTAAGAGAGGTAGCGAGAGGTGTTGGGCAAATTGAGTCTGAGATCTGCTCGCTTCCCACAGGCTGGTTCTCTGAGACGGCCAACGCCAATGCAGAGCCGGCCGCTTCTGGACGGGGTCACAGCTCAGATCACATGGACAAACAGGAAAACAGGTACTTCACTTTTTTACCATTAGTGCACTTACAGTGCATCCGGAAAGTATTCATAGCGCTGAACTTTTTCCACATTTTTTTATGTTACAGCCTTATTGCAAAATTGATCAAATTTAATTATTTCCTCAACATTCTACACACAATACCCCATAATGACAATGTGAAAAAAGATTTTTTGAAGTTGTTGCACATAAGTGTACATAAGTATTCACAGCCTTTGCTCAATACTTCGTTGATGCACCTTTGGCAGCAATTATAGCCTTAAGTCTTTTTGAATATGATGCCACAAGCTTGGCACACCTGTTTTTGGGAATTTTTGCCCATTCCTCTTTGCAGTACCTCTCAAGCTCTGTCAGGTTGGATGGGAAGCGACGGTGTACAGCCATTTTCAGATCTCTCCAGAGATGTTCAATCAGATTTAGGTCTGGGCTCTAGTGGCTAGTGGCTGGGCCACTCAAGGACATTTACCGAGTTGTTGTGAAGCCACTCCATTGATATTTTGGCGGTGTGCTTTGGGTCATTGTCCTGCTGGAAGATAAACCGTCACCCTAGTCTGAGGTCAAGAGCACTCTAAATCAAGTTTTCATTCAGGATGTCTCTGTACATTGCTGCATTCATCTTTCCCTCTATCCTGACTAGTCTTTAATTTCCTTCTGCTGAAAAACATCCCCACAGCATGATGCTGCCACCACCATGCTTCACTGTAGGGATGGTATTAGCCTGGTGATGAGCGGTGCCTGGTTTTCTCCAAATGTAACGCCTGGCATTCACTACTCAGACAAGAGAATTTTGTTTCTTATGGTCTGAGAGTCCTTCAGATGCCTTTTGGCAAATTCCAGGTGGGCTGCTATGTGCCCTTTACTAAGGAGTGGCCACTCAACCATACAGGCCTGATTGGTGGATTGCTGCACAGATGGTTGTCCTTCTGTAAGGTTCTCCTCTCTCCACAGAAAAATGCTGGAGCTCAAACAGAGTGACCATCGGGTTATTGATCACCTCCCTGACTAAGGCCCTTCTCCCCCGATCACTCAGCTTAGATGACCGGCCAACTCTAGGAAGAGTCCTGGTGCTTCCAAACATCTTCCATTTACAGATGATGGAGGCCACTGTGCTCATTGGAACTTTCAGAGCAGCAGAAATGTTTTTGTAACCCGCCTTGTGCCTCGAGACAATCCTGTCTCGGAGGTCTACAGACAATTCCTTTTTCTTCATGCTTGGTTTGTGCTTTGACATGCACTGTCAACTTGGACCTAATATAGACAGGTATATGCCTTTTCAAATCATATCCAATAAACTGTATTTACCACAGGTGAACTCCAATTAAGCTGCTGAAACATCTCAAGAATGATCAGTGGAAACAGAATGTACCTGAGCTCAATTTAGAGCTACACGGCAAAGGCTGTGAATACTTATGTACATGTGATTTTTCTTAGGTTTTATATTTTTAATAAATTTGCAACAATTTCAAAAATTCTTTTTTGAAAAAAAAAATAGAAAAAGGTGGACATTTGTAACAATAGACATACATAGTATTCGTTTTTCCTACTATGGAAGTCAGTGGTTACATGTTTTTAGCTTTCTACAAAATAGGACATTTTGAAAAAAGCTAAAAACATGTAACCATTGACTTCCATAATAGGAAAAACAAATACTATGGATGTCAATTTTTACAGGTCAAGAAAAAAGAAACTCATAAAGGTTTGAAGCCACACAAGGGTGAGTAAATGGTAACTAAATTGCTACATTTTAACCCTCTTGAAGTCAGGAGAACTCCAGCGACTCTGTGACGTCATCATCCAGAGGGGATTCAGGAAAACCTCGACAAAATGGTGAGCACCCCAACATCATGCCCCGCAGCTCAGCGTCTCAGGAATCAGCCAATGATATGAAGGCTGGGGCGGGCAAGCAAGAAGGAGCTCTGATCGCTGAGCACAAAGTCCAGGTGAGATAATCTCTGGATTACAGCACGTAATAGCTGATAACACTGATGCTTCAGAGTTTAGAGCCAGTTTAAAGGTCCCGTGAAGTGCTTTGAAATGTGTGGTTTTTATTTGATGTTTGATTTAATCTAACCTGAAACACAAAGACAGGGGGAAACACATAGTAGCTCCTCTCCTTAAAAAAAAAAAAACAGCCAGTAGAGTTTCGTTTTTATCACAGGTCTGCCGGTAAGAGTGGTTTAGGTCAAGCGCATTGAATGAAAACCAAATGAGATGCATCTTGAAGGGTGCGGGATAGGTCAGATGCTAGAGAGCATTTTGATGGGAAACTTCTGTTTTATATAGTATATAGATATCCTTAACACTAAAATACTGATACTAACAGCTAAAAAAACTTTAATTTCACGGGACCTTTAAGACTCAGTGGAATGAGATAATTTTCCCTGGTAAACAGAATCATTCACATAACAGGAGAACTGAAAACACACATACATGTTAAGATGTATTTTATATGCATCCATTAGCAGCGTGGCCTGGATGAAGAGCGCACTGTCACCACCAAGGTGTTTCGTAGACGTCTCATTCTCAAGGTATCTGCCTGCAAAACTGCAGGACGGTCAGGATAACTTCAGATTTTACTCCAAGTCTGACTTTGGTGTAGCTGGTGGACCGAATCTGATTCCTCCAATCATAAACAGTGTGGTGTGATCTTTAAACATGTTTTTTTTTTTTTTTTTTTACATCACTTGTGTGTTTGGTTGCTTTTTCTTTGTGCTTACAGGTGCTTGGTTTCCCAATTCAATCCCAATTCAATTTTTTACCCCTTCCCCTTGGCCCTTGAAACAGAGTATGAAGGGAAAGGGCTTCAAATTTACCCCTAAGAAATGGGACACCACTACAACACCCACACGTCATCATATGTCGTTGCATGCTCTTATGTCATATAAGATTGACGATGGAGCCTGCTGTAGTTATTCCAGCTGTAGTTTACAGTTATTTTTTTGGTATTTATCCTCAGGAAATCGCCAGAGGCAACGATATCATGTTATCATAGCTGTAATGTGTATTTATTACACAGTGGCCATAGTCATGTATGTAAACAGAAAAAAACAACATTAATGTTTACCAGACACATTAAAAAAACTAATTGTCAGCCACTAGACTTTTCTGACAGGGTACTTAAGTGTCATCGAGTGACAGATTTGAAAATATGTTGTGGGACTATACAGTAGTGATTATTCCGAATATTCATTCATTCATTTTCATTTCTGCTTAGTCCCTTTATTAATCTGGGGTCGCCACAGCGGAATGAACCGCCAACTTATCCAGCATATGTTTTACGCAGCGGATGCCCTTCCAGCTGCAACCCATCTCTGGGAAACATCCATACACACCCATTCACACTCATGCACTACGGACAATTTAGCTTACCCAATTCACCTGTACCGCATGTCTTTGGACTTGTGGGGGAAACCAGAGCACCCGGAGGAAACCCACACCAACACAGGGAGAACATGCAAACTCCATACAGAAAGGCCAACTGACCCAGCCGAGGCTCGAACCAGCGATCAGCGACCTTCTTGCTGTCAGGCGAACGTGCTACCCACTGCGCCACTGTGAGGCCCTTATTCCGAATATTTATATATAATTTTTCTTAACAGTTTTTTTTATGTAATAAAACATATGCTGGTTTGTTATAAAAATCTTAATAATGCCAAAGAATACCTACATTTGTGTATCTTCTTACTTGTGCCATGTTGCAGTTATAGCTTGTGTATTCTTTTACATTTATAAATTTTCATACCCCTTCAATTTGAGTGTGTTCCTGGAAAATCTCTGTTTCAAGGGCCCTCTTTTCCTTAGCCCTATAAAGCTAAAGAGCATTGGGACATCCCTACCCCTTCGCATGAGCATACAAACGAGGGGTAGGCGTAAGGGGAAGGGCTAAGGGGTAGAATTGGAAGTGTGTGTCTACTAATGCTTTGTGGTGGTAATGTTGAGCATGAAGGCATGTTCACTCATATTTAAAGATCCAGCTTTGCTTGCAGGTTCACATGACAGTTCAGGGTGTGTGGAAGTTTGTTTGTAGGTGTGGCGTGCCGCTTTTGAAGATGTCCTGGATATTTGTGTCAACATATTGAATTTTAAGCGCTCTTTTGCTTTAGGGAGAGGAGGCACGAAACATTCCTGCCGAGTCAGTTTCAGAGGAACAGTTTATTGATGAAGATGGAAACATCATCACTAGAAAAGTAACTCCTCTGTTGCCCTCATGTGACATTTTTCATATTTTACTCAATTAAAGCGGGCGTACACTGTGCAAATTATAATGGTCAGTAGATTGTATGTCCATGCACATGTCACAAGTGAGACTATGTGAAAATCACTCGGACACATTGATATACGACATGATTTTATGACCTTACAAACTTTGAATTCTCTAACTCAAACTCGAATACGAACTCCATAAAAATGGAAAAGAGGAAGATATTGCTTTAAGAACCAATCTCTCTCTTTCACTCCCTTGATCCCTCTGTGACATGTTTAAAAAAGACTTGGGGTCTCTTTTAGCAAACTTTGCATTGAAGCCTTTCCAAATGTGAACGAATAAATGTTAATTTATTAATTAATGATTATGTCTCATATAATGATTTCAAGTGGTTCAAATAATTTTAGATTTAAGTTAAATATGTTTACTTCAGAGTTTTACTTTTAGCTGTGCACATTCTCCTGTCAAGTTTGTTTTTAAAGATCACAACTTTTGCGAGAGAAGTAGTTTACGCACGTTTCAACCACTCTTTTGTGCTTACACCATGTTTATAAATGAGACCCCTTGAGCTTGATAGCCACGACGATTAAAGCATCAATGATTTCCTCACCATGTACGCCCGTCTTTAGATTGCTTTTTAGCTTTGCTTTTTCAGAGCTGTTATAGAGATACTAAGCAAATGTTAAATGCTGAAACACATAATATATTTTTCTTGCAGCTCCTTCCTCCATAACCTTAAATGATTCTACCCTATGCCCACATTGTTTTGTCTTCCACTGACACTCATACACGGTGACTTCTGACTTTTAATACTCATTTACAGGTCATTCGAAAGGTAATTTGCCGTGTGGACTCTCCCACTCCTGAAAACCAGGGTTTGGTGAGTGGCACTGGGTCACAGGGAGACTCTTCTACAGGGGATGAGATCCACATCCCCCTCACTTCGTACGCTGAGGTTTGCACAGTCTGTGTGGAGTGTTTCTCTTTCCATATACAGTACATTGACCATTTATTTAAAGAAATTAAATTAAAGTTTTTTATATGTTAGTATCAATATTGTTAGTTTTTAGGATATCTATAAGCTAGTGTGCTCCACAACAGTGACAAAATTCGCATTTAGAAGATATAACTAATATTCTGACATAAACATGTAAAGCTTGTAGTTTGTCACTTCCGCCTAAACGGATCAACGGTTTCATTCACGCAACTTTATACTTCAGTTTTGTTTTATCAAATCTTGACCAATCAAATGCTCTCTAGTATTTGACATGCCCTGCTCCCTTCAAGACACTTTACATTTGATGCGTTTGATCTCATCCACTCTCACTGGTAGAGTGGTGATAAAACAAAACGCTATTGGTTGTTTTTTAAAGGGGAGGAGCTACACTGTCCCACCCTCTCTTCATCTTTTGGGTGAGATATGTGAAACATCGTATAAAAATGGACATTTCAAAGCACTTCACAGGACCTTTAAGTCCATGATAAATGGATACAGTTAGCCAATAAAATCTAGACTGCCCCTCTTCCTAACATGTGTTTATATTTGTGATTTAAGTTAAAACTACTGTGTATTTATAAATCTTTATTACCCTATTTTGGGTCAGTGATATGAAGCCATGGCTGATGTAAATATTTAAATAAATTAATTGAATTGCTGTAAAGCGTGTTAAATGTAATTATTAACTAATGTAAATGTTTTTCACTTTAATATGTTGAAATGTAATTAATTAAGCTAGCTTTTCAGCAGTAATTAATTTATAACACATGATCTGTCAGATATCATTCTGACATGCTGATTTGGTGCTCAAAAACAATTCTTATGAGCAATATTATTGGAGTACTAGAGTAGAATTTTTGTAAACAATTTTGACCAATTAAATGCTTCCTTGCTAATGTTTTTCTTTCAATAAAGAATCGTTATTTCTGAATGTATGCATGTATGTAATCATAACACAATTATGTAATAGTAGGGCAGTTTTGTATGTGAGAAATCTTCATATCCGCACAGACTGGAGACCTGAATTAACCAATGTTGTCGATAAAGTTGTGTGTTTATTGACATTCCTAAATTATTTTGACAAAGTATAATAATACAGTTGAATCATAGTTTAACATGATTCAACATGATTCTTCAACTGTCTCTCCTCTAACCTACAATGTGTGTCTTCTGTCTTTCTTTTCCTCCCTTTCAGCCTTTTTGACTTTCTTCCAGCATTATACACTGTTCTTTCCATTCAGCAAAAAAAAAAAACATGAACTGAACTGAACTGAACTTCTTCAGCAGTTTAATATTAACTTCTTGTCAGTTGTTACTGATGCGTTATGTAATGATGATATCTGGGTGTTTCCAGGGTGATGTTTTGATTCTAATCTATAATTCTTCCTCCAAAAGATTTGCACAGATATTGTCCAGCTCTTTAATACAGATTATTCTCTGTATTTGTGCAAACAGGGAGACATTCCCAAGGCGAGGAAGAAGGAAGACAAGCGTTCAGAAAGAAAACATCATTCGTAGATGTGGCTTCATGACTATAGGCAGGTACAGCACTTAAAATAAATGCACACATACACACACACACACACACCGAGACATAGTGGTGTGAAAAGGTTTTTGCCCCCTTACTGCTTCTTTATTTTTTTGCATGTTTTTCACACTTTAATGTTTCTGATCATCAAACAAATGTAAATATTAGTCAAAGAAAACACTAGTAAACACATCATGCAGTTTTGAAATTATTATTTTTAATATTGTTATTATGAAGAAAAAAAAACATAAAACTACATAGCCCTTGTGAAAAAGTGTTTGCCCCCTAAACCTAATAACTGGTTGGGCCACCTTTGACAGCAACAAGTCAAGTGTTTTTGATTACTTGCAACGAGTCTATTACAGCGCTATGGAAGAATTTTGGCCTGCTCACCTTAGCAGAATTGTTGTTATTCAGCCATTGGAAGGTTTTCAAGGATGAATTGCATTGTTAAGTTAATATCAAGGTCATTATTTCTCATTTGTTTTTGAATTTAAGGATCTTTTGGTCTACTTCACTTTGTCTGGCAGTCCTATTTAAGTGATTTCTTAATTGTGAAAAGGTGTATAATCAGGCCTGGGTGTGGCTAGAGAAATTGAACTCTTCTAAAGCATAAAAACACCATAATATGTTTGCAGATTTCAGCACCCCGGGTTACCTTCATGGAAAACAGCGTATTTCATTCATTCATTTAGAAAGGCTCTCAAAGCATGCGTCCGTGGATGCATGCTCTCAAATGCAACCTCCGGTGGACAGTAGCAGACTCTGAAATGAGACACAGATTCAGAGTTCCACATAGGGTTATTCATTAGCAAATAATATAAATATTACGAACGTAAGCATTAGGTGAGCAGGTTACATTGTAACCCCGTGTGCTAACAACACGCTACCGGATGAGATTTGCAGTGATAAGCAATTTGGTTGTTTACACCAGACGAAACACGACAGAAATTGAAATGCAGCCATTCAGAAGCACAGAATACACACTCACTCACGAAATGGTGAGGTTTATACTCTAATTAATACATATTAACCCTCTTTAACATTATTAAATGCACATGCTGAATCACTGTGTTGGTTTGGAGTCACAGTTCAACCACTGGATGTCAAACTTACAGACTGCAGCTTTAAGTTATGTTATGTTTTAACAGGACAAACACTTTTTCACACAGGACTATGTAGTTTTGGATTTAGTTTTTTTTATAATATAAACTTTAAAAACTGCATGATGTGTTTACTTGTGTTCTTGTGATTCTTTTATAGTTAAACTTTTATTGAAATTGAATCATTACTCCCATAGAACTATAACATACATTTTTTGCAAACAATATTTTTTGTAACAAATACTTTCATTTTTATTTGGTCTGTTTTGTGTCTCTGAAGGTTTGCAGGTATATTATGGATCAGTTTCCTGAACGCCAGGCCCACACACGCTGAAAAGAGACATTTGGCCTGAAAACCATACTGCTTCCACTCTGAAACGCATGGTGTTCAAAGAGACTGAACTCTGAACTCTCCGCTTGCGCATGAGCATGCATCACACTGCTGACACACTTCCTGTTCCAAGGGGGTCTTTAAGAATTCTCCTTCCTGAAAATGGGTCCCGGTCAATTTTACTTCCTCTCTCTGTTGGGTCCTATGTTACTCAACTTCCTGCGTCTGGGGGACCTACGAGATTACACTTCAGTTCTTCTTGATGGTCCACACTTGCGCTGAAACGGACCATCAGGGAGTCAGAAACTGTTTTGTGTCTGCCATGAATATCAGATGAATAAGTAAAGGGGGTACATTCAGAATACTCCAAACCTTACACTCACACAAATTTCCCTGTGACCAAAGATGGCACAAAAGCTCTTTTTCGTGTTTTAGGAGGGGAAATAAACAATAGATGCTGTTGACCTTACATTCGCCTTACACGTACCGTGGACCCAATGACGTCAGGAGGAGGATCCCTGTGGTTTCTTTTTTATTTATAAAACAAAAATAACTTATGTGGTGGATTTTTCTGTACATAAATCACATTATGTAAAAAAAAAACAAAATACAGTTTAGTAGTTAGGTTTGGCGAGAGCACCGCAAACATACACTTTACAAGTGCTTTCGACATTTTAAAGACAGTGAAACTTGTATAATTAATTATTATAGCAGGTATGTTTGTATATGAGAAAAGTTGGTTCGGTTTTCAGGGGACATTTCCTTAATCCTCTGCGAATTTCAACAAATTCCCAAAATGGGAATTTATCCAATTCTGTGAAGAAGTCGAACAGAGGACTAATATTTTGATGCATGCAGTTCACCTTATTTTAAGAACCTTTTTTTCTAAGTTTGCAAAACACTGTATTTAAAAAGACAAATAAGAAGACTTTTTCTTGTGTGCACATACAAGTCCTTTTTATATTCCAACACGTCACCCGACAAGCATCCATCATGTAGAAACGGTTAAGTGTGAAAAGCTTCCTTAGGAGTGGAGTGTAGTGTCCATACTCCTGCATATGGAGGACAGTGTGTGCTGATATTAGCCTGAGCGCCGTTCAGAATGTAAACGCTAGAAATCAGCATCTCTGTTCAACTATCACTTTATCATGCGTATTGGCTGTACAATGTAGAGTTCTCTCTTTGTCTTAAGGCTGTTTGTAATCATCATTGGAATGTCTCCATTTTTCTTTTCATTTTGGTCCGCTGAGGTTTTAAAATGGCAACTTTTGCTTTTGTTTTTCAGATTAGGTGAACATTTAACATTTTCATCTACTCATATGGGATGTCTTTAGACCTTTATTACTTGTAGATTTACTAGCTTATGTATTACAAAATGACACACACTGGATGGTCATTCTAATTTTAAGTATTACAAGAAATCGTTTCCAGTTTTGAAATCGTGTGATATATTTTAGACCAGCGAGTCAACGTGTTGCAGTGTTCTGCATCGGTTTTTGATAATATAGACTTTTTCTTTAGAGATTACTTTTTTTTTGTTAGTTTGTTTTGTTTTTTCCTCCAATAGAGCTCGAGTCTTTTTAGCTTGTGGTGTGTATGGTGTGAAATATCCTTCAGTGTGCTGAACTTTGCTATGGCAGTGAGATCTGAAAGACTTTACAAGCAAACTAGGTCATGATGGAGTGTGGTTCTGCTTCCCTGTTACATGTCAATCAAACTGTGGGAGGGGCCTGACACGGTCCAATCCAAATGGGTTGATTTTGTTTCATATGATATGTTTTCACCTGAGCGACATTTTTGATGTTCAATTCTTACAATGAGTGAAGCCATTTAAATGTAACTATAATAGCACTTTGGTTATTGGAGGTCTTCTCTTTTAGAAACTAGCAGCTATGATGCCACCATAATGTTTCAAATGTCTTACAGAAATCTGATTTAAAAATAAAATAAACGCATTGATTTTGCAAATCTATTTTTTTTATTCAGTCATTTTAGTGCTCTCACATTATTTGTGTTCTTATTTCTTGTATCACATCATAGTCAAGTGTTTAATGTGTGTAATAATATAGTATCTATCACGTTAAGAATACATATTTATGTAGAACATGTATTGTCCACCCTTGATGTGACACTATAACATTAACACCATTCATAGCTTCTTATCAGTCGTTTTGTCAATGAGTAATGATTATGATTAGCTTTCTTCTTTATGGACTACATACAGGTTTATCTGAATAATGCAGGGGCTTTTCTGGAACAAACATTGCTTAAGATATCATATTTGAAATCAGATGTAACAACTATGGATTTAAACAGGATGTGACCTCTGTGGTCACACCTTCCTGCTCTATAGAAATACGTCCATCTTTAAATGTGACCTGTTGTTGAGTTTAATGAATACACACATTTTGACCAGCAAAATTTGACCAGCCTGGTGGCCATTCTTGTACATTCTGAGCAGAGTAATAGCAGTTTTGCTTAAAATATTGCAATGCACACAACATTTGGTGACATATCAGAGTTTAAAAAAGGACAAATTCTTGCGCAAGCCTTTGTGATGTATCAAGAGCCACTTGTGTCCAGGGTAATGTCAGCATACCATCAAGAAGGAAACTGTCTGACAGGGATGTCCGGGTGCTAACCCGGATTGTATCCAAAAAACATAAAACCAGAGCTGCCAAACTCACTGTAGAATTAAATGAGCATCTCAACTCTCCTGTTTCCACCAAAACTGATCATCTGGAGCTTTACAGGAGCAATATACATAGCCGGGCACCTATAGCCAAACCTTTGTTTACTCGTGCCACCTAAGGGTTCAAACATTGTATTCTGAAGGCGGTGCTGTGTATCAGGATGATAATGCACCAATAAACAGAGTGGTTTGATGAACATGAATGTGAAGTTGAACATATCCCATGGCCTGCAGTCACCAGATTGAGCCCGCTTAATGTGTTCTGGAGAGAATAAAACGTTTTGCTCCACGTGACCTGGCCACTATTCTGCAAGAAGAATGGCTCAAAATCCCTCTGGTCACTGTGCAGGACTTGTGTCATTCCCAAGACTAATTGATGCTCTATTGGCCACAAAAGGTGACCCTACACTATACGATTTAATTATTGTGGTCTATAACCAGGCGTTTCATATACAATAGTCAAAAACCTTTCTTTAAAAGTTTTCTTAAATCTATTGAATACCTATTCTTCTTTTAGGACAATTTTGAAAACCTTTTTTTTATCCACTTTAAATTTGGGCTAAATATTGACGCCAGTGTGAGTGTGATAATGCATTAAATGGAGGCATTAACAATGGGAGAAAACCAATTTATACTAACAATAATACTAAATAATTAATGCTAATATGGGCTATATAAAACATGCATAATTTTCACTTCGTCAGTTGGAGAAGTTTTTTTTCTCCCTCGACACTGTTGCCACTGGCCTGTTTGGATCGGGACTTGTGGAGCTGCGCTTCGGTGGATTTGCACTTCAGTGTTTGAACTTTCAGCAGTGAAACTTAAACCACACTGAACTAAACTAAACTTCAACTCTGAAATCTGGACTTTACTAGAACTATGTTAAGCTGCTTTGACACAATCTACATTGTAAAAATATATAAATAAAATTGAATTGAATAATATACAGTGCGTTAATCTTCACATATCGGTATATGTAAAATTAGATGTCTGCATTTTAATAAAAGCCCTAGCTATCTCTGGGGAAAATTGTAGGAAATAACATAACATTTTTGTAATTTATGGTAATTTTACATTTTTGTCATGAAGGAACTTTTAACAAATTGGTTGAGTTAAACTTCACTCTTAACAGACACTGATGATTCTATTTACTTCATCAACAAATGCTGTCAGAATGAATCGCTAATTCAAAAGAATCGAGTCTCAGCAGGACTGAATCAATACCCCCAAACACTCTGTCCTCTCCGCCACTGGACGGCGCCACCCTCTCTATTCGCATGCACTTTTAGCACGCCCAGGCATTTCTTGGACCGTTCCCCTTCAGTCGATCCACACTTGCTCCATCCCTCTTTCTCCCCAGCCCCTAAAACCCACTTCTACTCCACTCGAGGACGGTTACGAGCTTTCGGTATCGTTACCGAGCGCGGCGCAGCATGGCGGACAGCGCGAGCGAGAGCGACACGGACGGTGCGGGAAGCAGTAGCAGCTCCGCCACCCCGCAGTCCTGCACCTCGGCGGCCACCTCCACCACGACCACAACAAACGCAGCCAGCAAAGCGCAGGGCGTCGTGATCTCGCAGTCCCGGTTGGAGGAGCTGACAAACCGGCTCGCGTCGCTGCAGCAGGAGAACAAAGTGCTGAAAATCGAGCTGGAGACGTTCAAGCTGAAGTGCAAAGCGCTGCAGGAGGAGAACCGCGACCTGCGCAAGGCTAGCGTTACAATCGTGAGTCAGCTCGTGTTTTTATCGCTTTCATACACGCGGCACACCTGACAACACCATCACCGCATGCAAAGACATCCTAGGCACTTTATAAACCACACCGGAGTGTAAAAATAACTTGTTTGGGGCAAAATAACATGCCGTTGGGGCCGTTTAGCATGCTAGCCTTTGAGCTAACGGTAAAATCAGGCAACAAAGCATGATGCCACTTTAATAGCCCACTGTGTGCTAATGTACATCACATGTTAGCTGCGTTAAAATGTTTTGATTTCAGTATGGAGAGTTACTAAATACACACTGTGTGGCTTTATGTGTTTTTAATCTCAACGTCGTTTTATGGTCTGTAGCAGTGACCACGCAAGGCGTTTACTGATTTACCAGACGCTTTATCATCACGGATTTAACGCAGAGCGTGTTTTTGCACGTCTGGTCGTTTCTGTTGAGGGAATGAGGTTGTCATTAGTGTTTTATATTTGAGGCCCGTGTCAGGGTGGGAAGTTGGCACTCTGAATATTTGGCTCAAATGCGTCAACATCCTGTATGTGAATCAGCCCTTCACTCAGACCATCTGCATTTAGACAAAGAGCCAACACTCAAGTGTCACTGGCACTCAAATCCAGTGCGTATGCATCTATTACAGTCTGGAAAGAATACGTTTGATACTGGTTGTAAAGTAGTTTACTTTGTGAATGCACCTAATCTTTATTCTCATGCATTTAAAGTAATTCTGTTGGATTTTCTTACATTACAACGTAAGTTTAAAAGGGGTAGTTCACACAAATATTGATTTACTTATCCCCAGGCCATCATTTTTGTCATTATTCAGTAGAACGTTTTGTCTTAAACTGCGGTTTGGTGATTCACATAAGTTTGAGAATCAAAAAACATTCAGGTGAAGCAAAATTTATACCCATGACTTCTGAGGATACATTGTCATCTTATTAAGTGAAATAATTCTTTGCAAGAAACGGAATATTATATGCACCATTATTACCTTTAATGTTTGTGTTGTATTGACACGTTTTATTGTTCATTAGTTTTATTGGTGCATACTGTACTGGTGTGTGTCCTGGATGCTGCTACCTGTGTAAAGTAAACACACTGCGTCAGATGCTCACTCAGACTATGTCTGCTGATACTGTGAATTAAAAATAAAATTTAATATATAATGCTCACTTTCATCCACAGTCTGATCGTTTCACATCAAAAGACCTCAAAGTCCTGTCAGGATTTACTTAAGTTTTCTTTTACCTGTATGATTTATTTATTTTTGTCTCAGATATGGTTGGCTGTAGATTTATATTTAATAAATAATCAAGCACCACAATTTCATTTAAAAAAACTCTTCTTTAATGTTCAACTGAAGAAAAATGTCATCTACATTTTTTTAATAGCCTGAGTGTGAGTAAATTAACATAATTTAATTCTGGGTGAAATTGAGTTAAAGTTGGTTTTTATATTCGCACATTCAGACTTTCTCCTTAATATAATACAATTTCACAAAGATATCCTCAGCAAATTCTAAATAGTGAAATCATATTAGCAGCCAGTGACTATCAAAGTACAATGCTGTTCACAGTCTAATAAATAGTGCTAAAGTTGTTTTCAAGTCATACTTATATGTGATTATTCATAATATTCAAAGTACCATAGTATACAATATAGGGAGCATGTCAAAAGTTGTCACTGAATGAATGTGCGAATATAAAACCTTTACCTAAATCTGGGTGAACTATCCCAATAAATTCCATTATTATTAAAATCTAACAAACATCTTTGAAAACTATTGTTTATAAGATAAATGATTAATTTTGATTGGTTACTGGAACATTCAGAGAGTTTTTTTTTTTTTTTCTCAAAAGAACTCTTCACAATAATTTCATTTTCAAAAGTGTTTTATTTATATTTTTCTGCAGCAAGCGCGAGCCGAACAAGAAGAGGAGTTCATCTCCAACACTTTATTCAAGAAGATTCAGGCTCTGCAGAAGGAAAAGGAGACGCTCGCTGTCAACTATGAGAAAGAAGAGGAGTTCCTCACCAATGATTTGTCCAGGAAGCTCATGCAGGTGAGAAACTCTAGCCCATCAGTGTACGTTTGAGGTCAGGGGTGGGAAATGGGATCACTTGAACTTAGAATTACCCCCCTGAAGGTAACATTCACATGAAAGTACGAATCATTATAACTAGATACCTTTTATAAAGTTTCTGATCAGCAGCTCTCTTTAATAGTTTCGGTTCTTGTGCAGCAGAAGGTAAGCGGATGACAGAAGCTGATCAAACCATATGACACATTGTTTTGGTATTGTGATCGTTACTCAGACTGAATCTGGCTTTTCTTAGCTGGGACCAGATGACAATGTTTATGGTGCGTGTGTTTAGTAGGTGTTCAGTAATGTGTGGAGGAGTAACGAGAGATGGTGAAATGAGTGTGTGTATTAATGAGTCACACCAACTGTACATTTACACTAAAGATTTTGTAATGTTTTTGAAAATCTTGACCAAAAAATGTTGACCAAGGCTGCATTTATTTCACAATACACACACACACACACACACACACACAAAAAGAAAAAACAAACATTAATATTTTGAAATGATTGTAGTTAAAATTTGGAGAATAGTTTAAAACACAATTTATGTGTAATCGATGCAACATTATTACTTAAATCTTCATTTCCATGTGGTCCTTCAGAAATCCTAATAAAATGGTGATTCATTGCCCAGGAAAGATTTTGAAAACAGCGCTGCTTATTATTTTTTGTGGAAATTATGATGCTGTTTTGAATATAAATAGGAACAGCAAAATAAATGGTAACTAATATACTTTTAATTGATTGATTCAGACAAGGCTTAATAATTAAAGCTTGCCTCTATGGGAGAGTTTTGGGCCAGTTATTAGACTTGTTTCTGACCCTATTAGGTTCTCTGTGGTCAGAATATCTGTGACTTGTTGTGTTTGCTTTTTTTGGCTTGAGTTAATTAGCTTTTCAATGGCTGATGAATTGTAAACATTGATGCAAATATTCCTGATAAAAAGGTATTGCGATGGTGAATTTACAGACAAGCAAATATGCACAGGAATTTGAAGTGCTTATCATGAACTATGGTTTATCATTGTAAGGACACTGAAACATTACTGCTTTTTGTTTTACTATTTTCATGCAATCTCTTTCTTTCACAGCTTCAGCATGAGAAGGCAGAGTTGGAGCAGCATTTGGAGCAGGAGCAGGAGTTCCAAGTCAATAAACTGATGAAGAAGATCAAAAAACTGGAGAACGACACCATCTCGAAACAGCTGACTCTAGAGCAGGTACCTTCAGATCAGGATCGCCTTATTCTTGGCTGACCACCAACTATTTTTTTAGACATGTTGTGCTTTCAATCAGAGCAAGTGCCTTTAGATACCTCATTTTTATTGTTAATTTGGCCGTTTGCCAGTGCCTGGTTCTGGAACACGCACTCAGCCATCTGCACAGCTTAGAACAGGTTATTCTTAAGTAAACACATTTTGTACTTTTGCAAAGCCCCATGATTAGTATTGTATCCCAGCATTTTCCTTGAGGTCATGTGGTGTATTGTTGAAACCTGTGTTTTATTAATTGCATGTTTGTTTATAGCTGCGGCGTGAGAAGATTGATCTAGAAAACACTCTGGAACAGGAGCAGGAGGCACTGGTCAACCGGCTTTGGAAGCGCATGGACAAACTTGAGGCAGAGAAAAGGTAGGCTCCTGTAATGTGGTCTTTTTTCTGAAAATAAGTGCGATATTCCACTGCATCGTACAGCTCACTTTTAGCGGGTTTTCCATCATTCTTATTACTTTCAATACCTTTTTTTAAGTATGACCTCAACTGATGTTCCAAGTTCCATATTAAAATGTAATGTGTAATACATGCAGATTATTGGTTGCCCAGGGACAATCATCACTACCTATGTCATTAGGCACCAGAACAGGTTGTACATATGAGATCTAAAATTGGCTACTCAAGACTTAAACACTCATACTTTTTGTAAGGGGAAGAGAAATCCATTTGTAGCTTGTGTAAGAATATCTTGTTGATTAAAACATATTTTAACATATTTTAAATAAGACATTAGATATTAGAGAACTTTTTTATTCAGGAGATATTTTAAAACAAAATAATTAAACTTCTGTCTTCAAGAGGAATTTTAGGATATTTATCATTGGTCAGATTGAAAGATCTTTTGACCAGTGTTGTTTTTTGTAGTTTTTTTTGTACAATTGATTATTAAAGAGTATTTAAGATTGTAAATTATGTATTGAATACATAAAACACCAGAACAGCTAGATTTGGATGAATCAGCACATCCACCAAAAATCGAATGCAGCTGATAAATGGCTGTATCGTGGTCAGTGGAGGAAGTGCACACATTCCTCTTGTTGGTAGCAGATCCAACTAGAGCTTGATTAGGGAACGTGGAATTAAATGGTTTTCAGGAAGTCATTCAGCCCTTGGCCATGCACAGTTACAATCTCATTTACAATAATGTCATGGCAGTAGAAGTGGTGGAACTATACCACTTTGAAGCAGTATTAAACTGCGGCGGAAAAGCACAAATCGTTCCAAGTCAAGTTGCTTCACACAGTGGAAAAGAAAAATGATATGATGCATAAACCACTCAATCTCATGATTTCACCGATCTTGATTGTGATTGGCAGGATTCTGCAGGAGAAGCTCGACCAGCCAGTGTCAGCACCGCCCTCTCCACGTGAGGTTTCAATGGAGATTGACTCTCCGGAGAACATGATGCGGCACATCCGCTTCCTGAAGAGTGAAGTGGAGAGGCTGAAGCGCGGTCTCCGCACTACAGAATTACAGCGTGAGTCTTTCTCATTACACACACACACACACACGCACACAATTGCACCAACATTCTGCCATCATGCTACCGCCGGAGGCAAACAACCCCACTACAAACTGGGAAACCGCAATCGCAATCTAACCTAAATCGCAATCTTCAGTGGCCATTGTAGGATTAGTATGTACCTATTTATAGCCCAATAGAAATGCCATTGTAGGATTAGGATGTATCCCAGAAGGATTTTTGAAGTGTGTAACTTGGTATGGTTTTGAGCTGTAAATGGGTAATAAATGCAAGATTGTTTAGTTAAAGGGGACCTGTTATGCAAAAATCACTTTTAGAAGGGTTTTAAACACAGTTGTGTGGCTACAGTCTGTGAATATAACCAGCTTCCAATGGTAAAAAAATTACTTAATTAATTAAATAATTAAAAAAAATTTAAATCACACTTGATAAAAACAGTCTACAGAAACACTTTGATTGACATTCTGCCTTTGTACATATCATCAAAGAGGGAAAGTCCCGCCCATTAGTGACGACCTCTCCCTCTGTAGAATAGGATGTTAGTGTTGTTTTTAAATCTACCACTATGCTGACACGCAGACATTTGTAGCTCCGCCCTCTTTTAAAAATAGGACTGGGAGCACCCTCTCATTTGAATTTAAAGCGACAGTCACCAATATGGCACATTATAGAACAAAGCCTAAAGGGGGAATTTCAAAGAGTTATTTAACATTATGTGTTTGGTATTTTGAGCTGAAACTTCACATACACAACCTAGGGACATCAAAGACTTATTTTACATCTTGTAAATAGGGGCATAATAGATCACCTTTAAGTTTTTTTTGTAAAAACTAACAGATTTTTTTGCTTTCAGGATGCAATTTAATGTTGTGGTGTACTCTTGTATAGTCCCTGACCAGTATGTTTATTTTATATAGATGTGTGTATTGGAGTAATTTAGCTGTAGTATGTGGCAGAGAATAAATGTTTTATTCTTGTCATGAATACTCTTTTGA
Organism: Danio choprae; assembly: GCA_903798125.1. NCBI lineage: Eukaryota > Metazoa > Chordata > Actinopteri > Cypriniformes > Danionidae > Danio > Danio choprae. The sequence goes on along the minus strand of CAIGQW010053273.1, from coordinate 2,061,189 downwards.
ATGGTGTGTTGTGGACACTAGAGGGAGTTGTTTCCTTATCTTACTGTCTGATAACTACAGTCGTGGCTAAAAGTTTTGAGAATTACATAAATATTGGAAATTGGAAAAGTTGCTGCTTAAATTTTTAGAATAGCAATGTCCATATACTCCAGAATGTTATGAAGAGTGATCAGATGAATTGCATAGTCCTTCTTTGCCATGAAAATTAACTTAATCCTGAAGACAACTTTCCACTGCATTTCATTGCTGTCATTAAAGGAGCTGCTGAGATCATTTCAGTAATCATCTTGTTAACTTAGGTGAGAATGCTGACGAGCACAAGGCTGGAGATCATTATGTCAGGCTGATTGGGTTAGAATGGCAGATGTGACATGTTAAAAGGAGGGTGATGCTTGAAATCATTGTTCTTCCATTGTTAACCATGGTGACCTGCAAAGAAATGTGTGCAGCCATCATTGGGTTGCATAAAAATGGCTTCACAGACAAGGATATTGTGGCTACTAAGATTGCACCTAAATCAACAATTTATAGGATCACCAAGAACTTCAAGGAAAGAGGTTCAATTCTTGTAAAGAAGGTTTCAGGGCATCCAAGAAATTCCAGCA
>CAIGQW010053273.1:2040504-2060574 GCA_903798125.1 Danio choprae | reverse complement strand
TTTTGGAAGATGGCCTGGTGTCAAGAAGGGCAGCAAAGAAGCCACAACCCCCCCCCCCCCCCCCAAAAAAAAAGAAAACATCAGGGACAGATTGATCTTCTGCAAAAAGTATGGAAAATGGACTCCTGAGGACTGGGGCAAAGTCATATTCTCCATAAGCCCCGTTCCAATTGTTTTGGGCATCTGGAAAAAGGCTTGTCCGGAGAACAAAATGTGAGCGCTACCATCAGTCATGCCAACAGTAAAGCATCCTGAGACCATTCATGTGTGGGGTTGCTTCTTATCCACGGGAGTGGGCTCACTCACAATTTTGCCCAAAAACACAGCCATGAATAAACAATGGTACCAAAACACCCTCCAACAGCAACTTCTTCCAACAGTTTGGTGAGGAACAATGCATTTTCCAGCACAATAGAGCACCGTGCAATAAGGCAAAAGCTAAGTGGCTTAGGGACCAAAACGTTTAAATTTGGGTCAATGGCCTGGAAACTACCCAGTCCTAAATCCCATTGAGAACTTGTGTTCAATCCTCAAGAGGCGGGTGGACAAATAAAAACCCACTAATTCTGACAAACTCCAAGAAGTGATTATGAAAGAATGGGTTGCTATCAGTCAGGATTTGGCCCAGAAGTTGATTGAGAGCATGGCCAGCCAAATTGCAGAGGTCCTGAAAAAGAAGGGCCAACACTGCAAATACTGACTCTTTGCATAAATGTCATGTAATTGGGGATAAAAACCTTTGAAACGTATGAAGTGCTTGTAATTATATTTCAGTACATCACAGAAACAACTGAAACAAAGATCTAAAAGCAGTTTAGCAGCAAACTTTGTGAAAACTAATATTTGTGTCATTCTCAACTTTTGGCCATGACTGTACAGCTTTCTCTTAGCTCATAGTATTACATTAATTAAAGCTTTAAGATAGGATTATCACAGCAGCTTTTTGAGTCAGCAGTAAGGTAGATATAAAAAGCTCAGCTTAAGCATGTAAATATCACGATTAAACATATATGATTCATATACATGGGTAATATATATATATGCACAGAGCAATTGATATAATATGCAACAGTGAATCAGATTTTGAGGACCTCATTTTGTTTTTAGTTAGCCGTTCTGCTGTGATATTAAGAATTTTATGTTATCTGAAATGTCTAGGTGTAAAAGAAACCTTTTTTTTTTTTTTACAGAAAAAAAATATTTTTGATAGCAAATCAAACCTTTTTTTAATAGGTTGCAATATTGACCAAAATAGTAGTGATTATGATTTTCCATAATCAAGCAGCCCTATCTACTTCGAATGGCCAGAGCGTCCATAAATTAAGATCAAATTTTATTATTTTTGGGTAAACTATCTCTTTAAATGTCACATTGTCAATACTAAATGGGTAATGAATGCTCTTAGTTCCATTTATAATTAGGTTTTTAAACAATAGTCAAGACGCATTCTAATGTACAGGAAAAAAAAACATGTAAGCTGTATTACACTTTTATTGTTTTAATTCCTGAAAACTTATTCATATTTAACTGGTATATGTATATAAATAATTCAAATGAGGCCTCACAGTGGCGCAGTGGGTAGCAAGTTCGCCTCACAGCAAGAAGTCGCTGGTTCGAGCCTCGGCTGGGTCAGTTGGCGTTTCTGTGTGGAGTTTGCATGTTCTCCCTGTGTTGGCGTGGGTTTCCTCCGGGTGCTCCGGTTTCCCCCACAAGTCCAAAGACATGCGGTACAGGTGAATTGGGTCAGCTAAATTGTCCGTAGTGTATGAGTGTGAATGGGTGTGTATGGATGTTTCCCAGAGATGGGTTGCAGCTGGAAGGGCATCCGCTGCGTAAAACATATGCTGGATAAGTTGGCGGTTCATTCCGCTGTGGCGACCCCAGATTAATAAAGGGACTAAGCCGAAGTGAAAATGAATGAATGAATGAATAATTCAAATGAACTGATGAAGTGATTTGGTCATTTATAAAAACTATATAATCCAAATAGTATCTTGTGCTTCAATCTTTTTTCTTCTTCAGACTCCTAAAACATTGCTTGTTTTCTGGTTTGCATTACAGCTTGTATATGTTTTGTAAGATTTGTCTGCGTTTGCTTCCCATCTCTCTCCAGACACAGAGAAGCGGGCTCAGTATATTGAGGAGGAAAGGCAGATGCGGGAGGAGAACATTCGACTCCAGAGGAAACTGCAGAGAGAAATGGAGAGAAGAGAGGCTCTGTGTAGACAACTGTCAGAGAGCGAGAGCAGCCTCGAGATGGACGACGAGAGGTGCAATAATCACACACGCACACACTTACAGACAGCAGATTACTTTGATCATAACCTTATTTATGTTTAAGGCTTTTCCCAGTCTGGATATGACAAACATCACAATAACCAGACACGTGGATCTTAATGTGACCCTGTTTCCAAGCATCCTAGCAGTGACCTTGTTACTTTCAAACTCTGAATATTGCACCATAATTATAATGAGAAGCATGCATTGACAGATTTTTCTTTTTGTTTAGCAGTTTGTATCTCACATCTCTCTTGTCTTTTCTTTCAGGTATTTTAACGAGATGTCTGCTCAGGGACTAAGAGCTCGTACAGTGTCCAGCCCAATCCCGTACACCCCGTCTCCCTCCTCCAGCCGACCCATTTCCCCTGGTACATGACCACACCATTATCACTGTTCTATAGCAAAATAACTAATGATGCAGTGCAGTATTGTTTACATGTGGTCGGTAAGGTTTATTTTCCTGATATATTGCAGGAAATATCAAAAGTGTCAGTAAAATAGCATAATTTATAATGTTACAAGCAAATTTTGTTTTAAATGCAGCTATGGAACAAATGATGAGACCACTTGAAGTTTTTAATTTTGTCTGGATCTACTGGATTTGTTAGGGATGGGTTTGGTGTGATAACATTTCTTTCAATTTTCAAGTATTGACAAAACTTTTAATAATATGGTAATTTAGAGTCTTGTCCTTTCAGAATAATTATTGCTTTCATTTGTTGTGATTGACAATCAGGACTAATCCACCAAACAGTTTTTTTTAACACTTATAAAGTTAAGATATAAAAATGAACATAATCATGTCTGAAAACATGCTACTGTTTTATTCAAACTGCTGATAAGTGGTCTCTATTTATTTTCATTTTTTTTTTTCATTTTAACACTCAAGGCTATCGGCGCACAACCTTTGAGTCAGTTCATAGTGTTATCGTTTATTAGACATGCATGTTTATGTTGTGTAAAGTATTATGTAAGTTGTACTGTACTGTGAGGCTATATTATGTCAGAGTCTTGCTTCCAATCTTATGCTGAGATCAAAGAGGATTTCATTCAAGAACATTTCTGATAGTCAATGTTTTATGGGTTAAAAGTTGATAGTTGTTGATAAACACAAAATAGATAAAGTAGGTAGGTAATAACGTAAAATAGTCTTTAAGTTAAGACACTTCATGCAAAACAATTTTGTTTTATGCACCTTTCAGATATTTAGTTTTATAGTGCTTTTTTAAATTTAATTGAATGAAATGTTACATAATACACTTTTAATTGTGTATCTTTACAATCAATGTAAAATCTAGTCTTAAATCTCTGTTCCTGAAGCACTTGGACCATAATTAACTTTGTTTTGTAAATATCTGTATTCTGAAGACTTTTGAAGAGGGTTATGATTATAATACCTTCATCATTTGATTGATGAAAAATATAACAATTCACATGTTATGCAGCCAAAGTGCATTATGTGTCGAGGCTAGGCTTTTTTGTTGTTCTTTTGCCTTTACTCATAGCTATTTATGTTTAGAAATCCTGTCAGTATAGAAAATCAAAGAATCTGATTGAATGTGATAAGAAGATGCTGTTTTTGTTTCCAGGTTTGTCGTACGCTAGTCACACAGTTGGATTCACTCCTCCAGCCACGCTGAGCCGAGCACCGCTTCCCCACTACACGTCTCCTGGCCTGCACATCCACCCAGGACCCTCACACTCTGTACAGGTACACACACTGCACACACACATGCCCAACGTGTATATAATCACACTCGTGTTGATGATGAGCAGGATGTTTACATGCGTCTTTCATGGATGGCCTGTTTTTAGTTAAATACATTGGAATGACTCATGTGGGAATCACCTGGTGACACTTGACCTGAGGAGGATTTTCCCCATCGTCTTTGAATGTCTTAAGTTAATAAACACCAGACCTGCATCTCCAAAAAAGGGTCTTAAGCCAAAGTAGATCATAGAACCATTGTCACCAATTGTCTTGAGGATCAACCTGGCTTACAATGCTTTCGAGAAGCAAAGCCAAGTTCTGGGAAACCTCCGCTATCCAAATAAGATAAAACACAAAAGCTGCCTCTTTCTCTTTCTTTGCAGTGTATTCTGACCTTTTAGTTGGCGAGATAGCAGGACGTCCTTCGTTAGAGAATTTACTCTGCCCAATCTTATCGACCGCAAACACAAGAGAGCCATGTCACTTGTATTATGTAACCGAGATTGTAATAAATTATAATGGAGAAAAGAGTGATAAGATATCAAACTCGCTGAAAACAAACATCCAGCGTGTAACTGTCACAAGAGATGATGGCCTACTTTTTAAATATAGCTATAAATTTGATTCATTTTTTTAAACACATGCCCTCTCAGACATGAGACCATTAAAAGGGATAATTCACCCAAAAATGAACATTCTGTCAATGGAGAAAAATTAAGTTTAGTTGCTTTGTCGTGAGTTTGTCTCCTACTTTGGTAGCAGAGCTCACGTTATCACCTACATAGACACTAATTTTGTGGCAGCATGTGATGACGTGAGGTGCTTCATTAGATTAGAATTACTTGTCACCAATGCAGAGAGACTATTTTTTTCCTGGGCTTAAATTGCACGATACATAAACATTCTTGCCTTTTACCTCAACGAGGGAAAAGTAGTGCTATTTCCAGTTTGCAAACAATACCTTGATCTTGTTGGATTTGCCATCGTTCTGACTCCTGGTTGTTGGTGTGTGCGACTGACTGTACGCATGCTTGTGCGTGAATGCCTGGCCTACTCTGCCTGTGATTGGTAAACAATGGAAATTTACTCTATCTAAGCCAATCATCACGTTCTCAGTTACACCAGGTTCATAGACACACCAATCATCATTACTGGTTAGTTATGTGTGCCACCCCAGCCCCGAACGCGCACACACATACACACACACACACACCCCAGAAAGAGAGGTCCTATGGCTGAGAGAGACACTGCTCAGTGTTCTCAATTATAGTAATACGCATTTTATTGTCAGTAACGGTACAGGGAAACAGTAATTCAATTGATTACTCGTTACTGAAAAAAGTATCGCCGTTTATTTATAACGCCGTCATTCCCATCACTGATAGTGAGTAACTTTTCATTTTTGGGTTAAACTATTCTTTTAATTTCACTCTGCTTGTGGATTTTAAAGCAAAAAATGTTTATGAATGGAGTTTTTTTTTCTTGTCTTAAAAAATGGTTGAGATTAAAGATTGACTATCTAGTATAAAAGATGTTTATTCCTCACACTCAGCATTATGTAAGAAAGGAGTCAAAGGCAGTAATGGTTAGACATATCAGACAGAAATGGTTTAAAAATTACATTAAGGTTTGTCTAAATATGTGTCAGGTGCAGGTTCATTCCAGTTCAGACTAGACCTGGACGTTCTGCTATCACACTTCCTGTCATTCAGGGCAGCTGTGGAGTAATTGAGGTCACATTATAAAAGATTTAAATTTTAAACATTACAATGTTTTTCTATTATTTCTATACACAACTATAATACATTTGGGGTCAGAAAGTATCTTATTGTCATCAAATCTGCTTTTTAAATTTTGTGTATAGAAAATGCAGTGAGAACAGCAAGTCTTCTGAGACGGTATTTGTTCATTTTTTGCTGCTGTCTCCAAAATCACATGATCAACAGATATGATTTTAGTATGTTGAATGGTTAACTCCAAAATGAATATTTACTTGCCATTTACTCATCCTTGAATAGTTCCAAACCTTTTCTGTTGATGTTTTCTATATATTATACTATACACTGTAGATATGGTAAAGATTTTATATAAATTTTTATTAATTGACATTTGAAATTAGTTTTTGGAAACAGTAGCCACTGATGTCACTGAAGTCAATAGCTACCAATATTGAACTTTCTTCAAAATATCATCTTTTGTTTTCAATAAAATAAAGAAATTAGGTTTGAAACCAGTGGAGGATGAGTGAATAATAGATGTATCATTAAATTTTATAAAACTATTTCTTTAATTTCCTAAAGCTCATATTGACCCTTGACTTTTAAATGATGTTTTATAATTCCTTTCTAGCCATTTGGTAACATTTAACAGCTGCCATGTGGATTTAATGTGCTTTATCAGGTTTAATGTTAGCTAGCAGATAAATAAGTTAGCTATAAATGTACAAGAGTGAAGTAACAATTTTAACCAGCCTCAGTTTTAGCTTAGGCAACACTCTCAACACTCCGGATATTGTCCAGTTGAACCGAGGCCAGTAATGTAAGACTAGCCTCGTCACAGCAGCAATTAGTCCAGCCTGATGTTTATGTCGGTTGCACAAAAATGACCTCTCTATTTACAAGTAGAGACTTTGATGAAGTGATTGACTGGGTAAGAACATTACATAACCCCTCTCCTTCCTGTAATGGGATGACTCATTGCAAGTTTTAACATGGTGTTGTTTAAATAACCTAGATTTTGTTAAATAGTAAACTTTAGAAGACTTCTAGACAAGATTTTCATACTTTGAGGACTTTGATGGATATTTTTAAAAATGTTTCCCCAGGAAGAATTTTAAGTTGTCAAAAATTGACAATCATATCTTATTTGAAATGTTTGTCTTTTTTTCCCCCATTTATTTATTTATTTATTTGGTATCATCTCTTATTGAAATAGGAAGCTGTTGTTAAAGTTATTATTATGGAATATGTTTTTATCTATATTGATCTTACCATGAAATAGCATTAAGTTGTTGATGTAGCTATAAATAAACAAACTAACAAATGTTTTAAACCCAAAGAAGCTTTAAAACAATATACAATAAATGACACATATTATTTCAGTGCAAGTGTAATATTTGGGCAGAATGAAAGTGCATTTGTGATCCTTCATTGTAATATTAGTCTTTAATCAAATCTGGTCACCTGACCTTGATACAGTATATTTTCTGACAGATATGACCTGATGTGGCAGCTCAACTGATTTAGTTGGGTAATCGAGAATTTGAACTTCTTACTACACGGGTGACCGGCTCAGGCTTTCAAAGAATAACATTTAGCAACAGGTTTGGATTAGTTGCTAATTCGTGACACAAATGATTTTTGCCAGATTTTGCTCTCCTGATAGCGGTTTGAACACTGTGGATTATATTTTCTCATTGGGGAGCTGTTAGCTGTAGCAACAGTGTTCTGTTTGTTTTAGCAAAGAGCGGCTGGATCACTTTCATGTCCCGCAGTGCCATGAAAAAGTCAGGTTGTTTTGATAAAACCAGGAGTGACAGCAGAGCTAGACCCTTCCAACACTCATAGGGGACACAGTTGCGCTTTCACACTCTGTTTGCACATGCAAACACTCTCATATGTCAAATAAACTAGGTGTGACGATGGCAATGCGCATTATATGTGCTGTATTATTACTGTAAACACTTCACTATAAGTCATCACATTCAGTGAGAAGAAATGTGTTTTTGAGAGCTGTGACTGTATGAGGATTTAAAAAATTGCAAATCAGGCATAAGAAATTGTACCATTTGTAACTTTGAAAAGTCAATATCGATTCATTTTATTGAATTGTTTATATAAAGACTATGCAGTGTTATTTTACATTTGATTATTAAATTACTGTATACCTGAATACAGTTAGACTCTTCAGAAAACAATAAAATGCTGTTTGTTTAATTTGTATCTTTTTCTTTATTGAATTTATGTATGCTTTATGTAGATTGTTTTTATTATATTTAATGCAGATATAGTCTTCTACAGAATCGTCCCAATGAATCTAAAAGTATACATTTTCTCCAAATAGTTAAAGTCATCTGGTGAAATTGTATGCATATCACAATATATATCGCAGAATAAAAAAATATCGCGATGTTATGAATCAAGAGGCCTCTGAAACGCATCATACACAATGGCATCCCACTATTTTTATAGATGTGTGTGCGCGCGTGCAGACAGATAGAAATTAACTGGACATGCTTTTTGACTACTAAAATTAAAATCAAGTCCAGAAAAAAAAGAAGTCAGAAAACTTAAAACAAAAAATGTATTAACTTTTTAAAACAAATTATTTTGATATGCTCTTCATAATACTCGCGTCTCCTTTTCGCAATAAATGTATGTGTGCTTGAGCACATTGTTGTTGTTTTTTGCTTGCATGTTGTTAATTGAATTATGTAAATGTAACAATAAATTATTGCACATTTCAGATTAATGAAAAATATCACTTACTGTGTGGTTTTGATTAGCAAAAGCATCACCACAGTTGTCAGAAACTACAGTTGCTGAATTATGCAAATAATTAATAAATTGTACTTGAGTTTAAGCGTATGGGTTCTCTTAAGAGTTTTTAAGTATTTTTAAAAAGAAGACTCTTATGGATACCAAGGTTGAATGCCAAACTTATAAATGGTTAATTTAAAAAAATTGTTAGTTTAGAATTATTTTTCTACTGTTGTATAGCAGAAGGGATTTGTAGAGTTGTGCATTGATGGATTTGCTCTTCAGTGTTTGGACTTTCAGCCTGTGAAAATTAAACCACACTGAACTGAACTTTAACTCTGAAAACTGGAATAACACAGTTTCAATATCAATTTACTAGAACTTCTATGTTAAGCTGCTTTGACACAGTCTACATTGTAAAAGCGCTATAGAAATAAAGATGAATTGAATAGAATTTTATCATGAGCTTGTTTTATTCCCTCTCCTCACACAGAGACCGTCCCCAAGGAGAAGCACCAGCCCAGATAAGTTCAAGCGCCCGACGCCGCCTCCCTCTCCGAACACGCACTCTGGAGCACAGCACCCTCCTCCTCCTCCACAGCCCATGCTTCAGTCTGGCTCCTCCCACTCTGTGACATCACAGAACCCCCCCTCTCAGCCTTAATGCATGCACCGTGCGCTACCTTAAGCTATAGGCTGCTCCAAGCTAGGCTATACTACTTCTACTACAACAACAACAGCAACAACAACTCAGTGATTCTCCACTGGGCAAAAGTTGGAAGGGATTGGAGCGGATGTGGAATTAGAGGACAGTTGGACTGGGAATGTGAAAAGTGAGATTGTGTAGATGCTTGACCGACTGACAGATCCATAACCAGCCCCATGCTGTTAAATTTTGTTATTCTTACTGGGTTTTTTTCAGTGAAGTGATCGAGCTGGTTTTTGGAAACTATTGAGAAAATTTAAGAGAGAGTTGTCAGCTAACTATGTCTGCATTTTGTTTGTGGGATGTCTTTCCCTTGCCCCTGTTTAATCTTAATCTTTTTAACAGATCGACTGTTAAATGCAAATCAAAATTGTGTCATTTAATAAGCAACAACACGTTCAATTGGATGATATATTTTTCTTATATGACAAGGTTGAAAGACCTGAATCTGAGCACATTTGCTGTGGGGGCAGCAGTAAAATGTATTGTTTTTTTTTCTTTTGTTTTATTGTCTGTTTGTTTTAGGCAGTTTATATTTGTGAAACAGAAGTGTGTGTGTGTGTGTGGCTCTCATTGGCAGCATGTAGATGGTAAAGAAAGCAGACTGAAATGTACTGCAAGAGCACTTGTTGCCTCTCTGCGTGTGTATTATAGTGGGATTGTAGTATTTGTGTGTGCGTGCGTGTGTGTGTGTGTGCGGGTGTTTGTGTGTGTCTGCACAGCCATAGAGGTTTTCCTACGACTGCTGGTCGGGGACCAGTCTCTCTCCCTGCTAGAATCCAAACATCATCCACTACGAAAAACAAAGTCAATACTGGTTTCTGATCAGCAGCGCGATCGGTCTCAGAGCCCTTGCTGTAAAGTGAGCATCCTCAGTGCTTAATCAGATGGGGATTTTTGCTTAATGCCAGTGTCATATAACACCTGAACATGAACCGACATGTTGATGCAACAAAACAAGGTACTGTTGAACAATTAACTCAACATGATTAAATGCTTGTACAAAAGTCTTGTGTGTGTTGTTTGTTTTCTTTGAATGGTGAATTCTGTTTGTAAAATGTATTAACCTAATTTAATTTTTTTAAGAATATTATGAAATTTCTTTAAGGTTCTCTTTCCTTTATTTTTCAGTTAGGTCCTAAAGGAAAGGTGTCTGAATTCATGAGTAATTGATCATATTTCTGCTATTTTGACATTTTGAGATCTGCTAATGGGGGTTTATGTGAGTTTGAAACATTATATTGTTTTTGCAATTTATATTTTTTTAAAGGAAGAACTTAAATACTAACCAGGTCTTGTAACAAAGCAAAACATTTTAAGTAATTTGTAGTAGGTTGAAATGTGAAGGCTTTAAAAGGAAATTATGCCAAAACTGAATCTAACAATTTATATACTCGTGGCTAGTTAATCACTGATTCCAAATGATCGTGACTGAAGAAATCGTAATTTAACTGAAGTAAAGATAATTTACCATTAAGGGAATCTTATTCATAAAAATAAAAAAAGAATTATGTAAATTCTATGACTAGATAAAATGTAGAAACGCTGGGCTGGATGATACAAACAGCTATTAAAATTCTTCAATTATGTAAACTGTAGAACAGCATTTTACAGCTTTTAATTCCAGCTTGAAATACATGACTGGTTACATGTGTTCCCAGGGTTTATATATTTAATTACACACACACATATTCACTGGCCATTTTATTAGGTAAAATTTGCAATAGTATAAAGTTGCATGCCATTTTTGTCTTCAATGGTGATTAAATTGTAAAAAAAAAAAAAAAAAAACTTTTTGAAAATATATTGTATACAAAATAATATATAAGACAAAATACTGGCAGTTTATTACCAGGTTTTTGTACTGTAATTTACAACACCAACCAAGACAATATAGTAGCTGTATAGTACAACACCTGATCAAACTAATTGAGTCCTTCAGGCTTGTTTGAAAACTACAGGTAAGTGTGCTGGAGCAGAGCTGTAACTAAACAGTGCAGGGCTGCGGCCTTCCAGGAATTGAGTTTGACACCCATGCTTTAAACCAAGGCTGCCCTGGTTTAAACTCTGTCCTGGAGGGCCGGTATCCTGCAGACTTTGGTCATTACTACGATGTCTTAATTCCTATCATAGCATGAGCACATGTTATTTTGTGATTTGTCTGCATGTGGGATTATGTAACGCTTACCCTCTGTTATCTGTTCACAAAACCAAACAGGTGTGTGAACGGTAACCTGTGAAACATGCTCTTGTTTTCATTACAGCTTGGCTGGCGATGTTGTCACTTGATCTCTGACCCCTAGTGCATAGGAACAAACAGCCGGACATTGTCGTGACGTCAGCCATTTTGAGGTATCGGGTAGTAGTGCACACCTATTTGGCAATACACAGTTTTCCAGTCCCATTTTTTCCAACCTGCCCTCTTTAATGTCTCACACACACACACAGAGTAATGTAGCTGTGTGGTAATCCCTACAGAAGTATTTCAGCGTAAGCTGTCCTGTGCCGCTTTCTGGCACTCTCACCAGGTTCAGACCGGTTCTGTCAGGCTGAAGTGGTCAGGGGTGAAACTGACCCTCAGCAATCCGTTCCGATCTGAGGAAGAGTTAGTCACTCACTTCGGCGTATGTTTATGGTTCTGAAAGGACTATCACAGACATAACAATCTGACTGTAGTTAAACAGGTATGGGACAATCAGCAATGCTAGTGATATTTACTGTTTAGAACTACAAATTAGTAATAATAACTTCTCAATTATGACTTAAAGGGTTAGTTCACAAAATGAAAATTCTGTTATCGTTTACTTGTTTTAAACCACAAAACAAAATATTTAGAAAAATGTTGGAAACCTGTAACCATTGACTTCCATACTATTTGTTTTTCCTACTATTGATTATTCCTACTATGTTACAGGTTTTCAGCATTCTACAAAATATCTTTTCAATTCAAATTTATTTATATAACTCTTTTTACAATGTAGATTGTGTCAAAGCAGCTTAACATAGTTCTAGTAAAGTCCAGATTTCAGAGTTGAAGTTCAGTTTACTTCAGTTCAGTGTGGTTTAAGTTTCACTGCTGAAAGTTCAAACACTGAAGAGAAAATCCACTGAAGCTCCGCTCTGCTAGTCCCTATCCGAGAAAGCCAGTGGCAACAGTGGCGAGGAAAAAAACTTCACCAATTGACGAAGTGAAGGGAAATAAAAAACCTCGAGAGAAACCAGGCTCTGTTGGGCACGATCATTATTCTTCTGGTCAAACTTTGTGTGTGGAGCTGCAGTCTAGGCGCCGGAGGCTGGAGAAGCTGGACGTCCATCGTGGAAAAGCTGCAGGTGTGGGTAGGGCACCGGCGGGAGGTCAGGCTGGCCCACAGGATCAATGCGTGGACTCGTTTGTCACTGTGGCCTTTCAGGAATCAGTCTCATGCACTCACTAGTGTGGAGCACACTCATGCATCATACCGTTATGCGATGCATTGAGTGTATGCTTTACTAAAAAGATAGGTCTTTAATCTAGTTTTAAATTGAGAGAGTGTGTCTGAGCCTCGGACATTATCAGGAAGGCTGTTTCAGAGTTTAGGAGCCATAAATGAGAAGGTTTGACCTTCTTTACTCTAATTTGCTATTCTAGGTACTACCAGAAGGCCTGAGTTTTGAGATCTTAAAGAGCGGGTTGGATTGTAGCGAGACAGAAGGTTGGTTAGATAAACAGGAGCTAGATTATTTAAAGCTTTATAGGTAAGAAGCAATATTTTATAACCAATACGGAACTTAACAGGCAGCCAGTGTAAGGAGGATAAAATTGGGGTGATTTTCTAGACCTGGTAAGAACTCTGGCAGCTGCATTTTGTACTAGCGGAAGTTTATTATTAGAGGATGCTGGGCAACCAGCAAACAGAGCATTACAGTAATCCAGCCTAGAAGTCATAAAAGCATGAACTAGCTTTTCTGCATCCGAGATGGATAGCATATTTCAGAACTTAGCGATGTTTCTCAGATGAAAGAAGGTGTTTTTTGTGACATGGGAGATATGATTTTCAAGAGTTAGATTGCTGTCTAATATAACGCCCAGATCTTTTACAGTCTTTTAATGCTAACTTTGTATCCCTCTAATTGCAGGTCGAGTTGTGAGATCTGCTGTGTACAGGATTTAGGCCCAATAAGTAATAATTCTGTTTTGTCTGAATTTAGGAGAAGAAAATTGTTGGTCATCCAATCTTTAACATCTTTAATACACTCAGTTAGCTTAGACAGTTCAGATGTCTCTTCAGGTTTTGTTGAAATATATAATTGGGTATCATCTGCATCTCAGTGGAACCTGATCCTGTGTCTTCTAATAATGTCTCTCAGGGGTAGCATGTATATTGTAAACAGCAAAGGGCCTAAAACTGATCCTTGAGGCACCCCATACTTTACTGGCCTGACTTGTGAAAACTGTCCATTTATATTCACAAACTGGTAACGGTCAGTTAAGTATGACTTAAATCACTGTAGAGCCTGTCCCTGGCCCCTGTAGAATTTAAGCGATCTATGAGGATATTGTGGTCGATGGTGTCAAATGCAGCACTGAGATCAAGTAAAACTAATAACGAGATGCACCCTTGGTCAGCAGCTAAGAGTAAATCGTTGGTTATTTTTACTAATGCGGTTTCTGTACTGTGATGAGGCCTGAAACCTGACTGAAACACTTCAAAAACGTTGTTCATCTGCAGAAAGGAGCATAATTGGTCAGCAACTACTTTTCCTAGTATTTTAGGCATAAATGGAAGATTTGAAATAGGCCTATAATTAGCTTAGCTGCTGGGGTCCAGTTGTGGTTTCTTAATTATAGACTTAATAACAGCTAGCTTGAAAGGATTTGGAACATGGCGTAAAGATAAAGAAGAGTTAATAACATTAAGAAGAGGTTCTACAGGTGTTCCACAGAAGAAATCAATTTAAAGCTTTAAATTTTGAGTGAACTATACCTTTAATGCTTAAATGACCATCCCCCCCTTCAAAAAAAGGGGTTATATAATGTGGGGTTACAATGTGAGATGGAAAAAAAAGAGGTTAAAATACAAATTTTAACATGTTAGTTTATTTGCACTTCTTTGATGCTCAGTATGTGTTGAGTTAGATACAGGCGCTAATTTAAGCAACTCTGTGACTGCTCTAAAAGTTCCCCTGTCCTGCGTCAGTCTTCAGACAGAGAGGTCTTCTCTTACCATTCCCTCAGCTGGGTTTTGATTTACTGCTGACCTGTTTTAAGGATATGAATGGAGGCGCAAAGGAAGACCGTAAACATCAGGAGATGCTGAATGTGTAATAAGGTCAATAGACAAGAGACAAGGACAAGAGAAAGAGGGGGAGAAAAGGGAAGGGAGTGTCAGGATATTAGTACAGAGGTCGCTCAATGTTTGTGTTCTCCTTATAGGCCAATGGAGCTGAAAATCATATGCGTCAGCATTCCTGTAAAGAGGAAGCGAAACTCATAGTAAACAGGGAGATCATGTCGCTCTTGCACTTTTTGTTTTTCAGATTTCGTGCAGTTCCAGTGTTTTTACAAGAAAATCTCCCAAAAAGCTCTTAATAAGCATAGAATTAATGATTAATTAATATTACAGCAAATCAAAGCCAAACTAATTAAACCAAAAGCAATTTTATGACAAACCTTCACTGATGCTCTCACACAAATGGAAAATCATCAGTGAACCATGTTATGCACAGTAGCCTATCAAGGTTGGGTCTGTTCTTCAACAGTCCTCATGATGTCTTAAATATATTTTAGATTGCCATTTAATCTTAATTTATTTTAACACAAAAAATGTCTAAAATTTTGTTTTGTTTAGTTAAAAAGTTTACAAAATTAAAAGGAGTACGTCATGAATCCATCTTCCAAAGCATCCTTTTGTCTTGCGATGAATCACTATGGTTAGCCTAAATCTTTTGCAATGTGTATAATGTGGGAGTAACTGAAAGACATTTGTCAGTGGAGAAATGCTGACTATGCAAAATTCCTGATCACAGGCCATAAAAACAAACAATAAGGAAAAATATGAAATTGAAAGTATCCTTAATAAATCTTGAATCCATATTTTCAAAAACCTGATGAGTTGTTAAATTAACATCTTCATTTGTCAAGATAGTCATCTCGAGACATTTTTTTCTCGAGACTCAAAATAGGAGCATAATTCTTACCACCCCAGATGATTTCTTTTGTAGATTTTTAATAGCCCAATCCCACATGGCACAAGTCATGTGCTCGAGCAGACTTGCCACGTGGCAATTAATACTACAAGACCATAGTGTGTCCAGTTCATTATTCTAGCTTTGCTTTCCAGCATCTCTTTAGCGGTTGCTATTCACCCTCTCTGCACACTTCTGCTGAGATGGCACTAAAGCAGACCATCAAATCTGCAAAACAAAGCAATGTTCTTTCACAAGTCACATGCAGTTTTGTTAATTAAATGCTGGTACACAGTGTACCTTTAAAAAGAAAAGTGCATTAGCAAGTGAAGGAAAAACAACCAAAAAGTACCCAACATGCATGGGAACTACTTCAACACTACTGGAAAAGCAACTGAAGTAGCTACTTGTAAAGTTTTGAGACGCTGCCAAGAGGTTTGTGGCTCTGTTAGTAAGTCAAACACTGAAGAATTTACTATTTATGTTTTATTCACTGCTTAATGCACATACTGTTTAATTCACAGTTTGGTGGCTTTGTAATTATTCTAAAATGTGCAAAGTAGTAGAAACAATGGCTATGAAGGTGTGCTTAACCTTCTGACTGGCACTGTAGATGAACTTCCTCTGTCCACCATGTCAAGTGCTGTGGTTTCTTATTAAGCAGCCTTTTTATTCCAAATAATCTAGAGCCAAGTGTGTGTTCCTTCCAGAACTCTCCCATCGGTTTCCCAGAGCCCTGCAGGCTGCAGTCACGCTGAATAAGAAGATGAGATGTTGTCCAAAAAGGTGATATGAGGCAAATGCAATTAACTGTTCTGTTCTTTCCGTGCTGCTTTTTATTCACTCTTTTCATGTCAGAGGGGATTACGGAGACAGGGGAGGGGAGGACTCTACCTCTTGTTTTATGTGTGTGTGGGAACGAGTACAAGAACCGGGCAGAAACAGGATCTCGGTGGGCTTAAAGCCCAAGCCTTCTGACCCTCCCGCTCTCGCCCAGCACAAAAGTTCAGCCGACCACCCAGACAGAGAGCAGAGAAGGGTGGGAAGAAGTTTAAGTTTAGGTTCTAACAGAAGTCTGGTTCTATGCAGTTTGCCCTGTTGCCCCCAGTCTGAACATGTCCTTAAATATCTTCAGCTTTGCATATATTTCATTATACAGTAGTACTGCCTTTAAATAAGCTAATGATAATAAGCATTTTTACCTATACATTCTCTTGAAAATCTGTGTTTTCAAATAAGCAGTTTGTGATTGTAATTGTTTTTTTTTTATTTGCGCTTACATTATTACTCATCTGCCACTTGATAAGGTACATCTAGCTTGTACTCTGTGCCCTCAAAACTGCCTTATTTCCTTCTGGCATTGATTTATCAAGTTGCTGGAAACAATCTGGCAAGCCAAGCCATGTTCAAAGTCACCTAAATAGCTCTCCTCTAATGCTTGGTTTGCATTTCAGCAGATTATCTTGACCGCGTCTACTTGGCAATATCCATCGCATTGGTGCCATATAATTGGCTGATATGTGTGTTAATGTTAATAAACAGTTTAATAGTAACAGGTAGTAAGAAAATGGCTGGTGAGCCTTTCTTTTGCTCTCTGTTCTGTTTTGAAGCACTACATTCATTGTGAAAATGGGGAAAGACTTGAGCTTAAAAAGTGTGCAGAAGAAAGTGAAGGTGTTTTCTGCAGCGGTCTCTTATACAGATGACTGGGTGAAGGCAAATGTTTATGAGAAGCTATTTCAGCAATGTGGTTCCTTCCCTGCATTCATCACTCAGCCATCAACTTTCATGCTGAAGTATGAACCCCATCACAGCGAAACAGATAAATTAAATGGGGAGCCCACAGTCCTGACCTAGATCTGATTGAAAATCTCTGGAAAATACTTAGTGGCAAATTTATGACAAAACTGTGGAAGAGACTGAATCAGGACGTTTGTGCTGTGGTAAAATAAAACAGTATTATGTTTATTTTTATTAAAGAATTTAGTTAAAATGTTGATTAAATAATAAATTATTATAATACTGACACAAGTTTTGTCTCGTTTTTTTTGTAGACGCAATATAAAGTTCCCATAGAATCCAAAAGCTTCAGAGTGGACCTCGACCACACTGCTTTCCTCGGCCGGTTGGTTTCTGTGACTCATCACGAGTCTGGCCGGTAAGAACAGCTTCAAACCGGTTCTTTATATCACCGGATAAAAGGGCGCACGCTGAGAAAAATACACACGGTCACGGTCGTGCTCTAACTGCGACTTAATATTGATGAAGATTAAAAGTAGACCTGAAAAAGACGTTTTAATTTTTGAAAGCACCTCTTCTGTCACCACTTCACTTTGCTCCTCTGGGTGGTAAGAAGCAAGTTCCCCAACTCTTGAAAGAAAAACATTTTATTGAAGCACATAGACTTTAAAGCATAGACATGAATGTTTTATTCCTGAATTAAACGGTTGTTTATTGTCATTATGCGAGTCAAGGAGAAACTTCAGCGCGCTTCTGGTGGTGCGCCTGCATGCGCGCGCTGGAGAGAGTGAAAGAGAGAGATGCGTGCGCGCGCTACAAACGGCACCAATTCTTCTCGCGACTACGGGATTTCAAAAATGTGTTGCACGAATATAAAGGGAACAGGGCAGTCCGGTCGGTGGTCTCTCCCCCTTCTAGGTGTGGTCTGTGTTCAGGAGTGTTCAAAACGAGACGGCGCGCGATGCTGGACTGGAGAAGGTATTCAGCGGAGAAGCGCGTGAGAGACTGGCCTCTGGTCCAGCGGGCACGAGCGGTTTAGCGCTCTGCGAGTAAGAGCAACATCCACCTGCAGTAAGTTTCACAGTTTCTCAATTTTGTTTCAACGTTTTCTGGTATAGTTGGCGAAATTAATGCACGTGAAGCCTGTCCTACTTTGAAGTTCTAGATTGCTGTGTTTCCATTATACGTCGACTTTTATAAAGTCTACAGTTATGTATAACGTTTAAGTGTACTGCAAATATAGTTACATAAAAATTGCTTGAAGTGAACTCTCCAATATTTTATTGTCATTATACATTGACTTTTTATGTAAACTACAGTTATGCCTAAAAGGTATAGTTATACTTAGTTGATTGTTTAAATATAGGCTATTGCAAATGTAAAGTCACATACAGCAATGTTGCAAAAAATAAATTGAAAGTAGTTTTGCATGAATGCTTTATATGTGAACTCTCCACCATAATCCTGATGCTTCTCCATTTCTTTCTGCAGGTCTGTGTGTGAAGTGTAGTCAGTGTAAGATCAGTGCTGACAATGGCTGCTGTGAAGAGAGAGAGCGCTTTAGATGGTGGATGGGGATGGATGATTGTGCTGGCCTCATTCATGGCCCAGTTTCTGTCTTTTGGGTCCCCTCAGTCTGTTGGGGTGTTGTATCCCGAATGGCTCAGTGCCTTTCAGGAGGGAAAAGGCATGACAGCTTGGGTCGGATCCATGGTGTCTGGGGTTGCGCTCATCACTAGTAAGTACTGATCATTGCTTCATTGCTGTGTGTGTGTGTGATAAAGACGTCCACATGTTCCCATATAAAACAGTTATGCAATGACACAAATTCATTAATGGGTGCTCAACAATTTCAAATACATTTCAAAACAAAAATAGCACATTCTTTAAAAATGTTTTAAAATAATTTTTACATGGTTTTCCATTAAAATGTTCAAATATTTTGAACAAATTTAGAAACTGAATTATGTATAGATTTTCTTTGCTTATAGGGAAACATTTTTTCTTATTCTCTGTAAAATAAGCCTCAGTTTTTTGATAGATGTATGCTTTTAAAAAATCTTTTGTGAGATAAAATAATTGAATTATCTTATAATATCCTCTCATCCAAGATGTTATAAGGTTGTTTAACAAATTTTAATGTGAAACAAAACAGAAATACTTTTTAGATCCTCTGTCCTAAGTGTTTAATCGGACATAAAAAAAAATTACACACTATAACATACTGCTCTTAATTCACACAGTATAGCTGCAGAGTGTTGTACTGCCTTTTCCCACTAGAAGACATGCTGTTAGAAAGAGAGGCAATCTCCTTGTTTATTTACAGTGTAGTTGTTTAAAATAGGTGGTCATTGCAGGGGTCAAATTGACAGTGGCTCCCTATAAATGTACGAGAAAACAAAAGAGGGCAGAAAAACAGAAGCATTGTCTACTGTATAGGATGACCAGTTTGGTTCTCATTTGATGCCTTTTAAGTCCAATGTATAACATGGGTTGTAAATTAAGAACACAGCATATATACACAGTTGAAATCAGAATTATTAAACTCCCTTTGAATTTTTTTTCTTTTTTAAATATTATCAAATGATGTTTAACAGAGCAAGGAAATTTTCACAGTATGTCTGATAACATGTTTTCTTCTGGAGAAAGTCTTATTTGTTTTAATTCGGCTAGAATAAAAGCAGTTTTTACTTTTTTATAAAAAAACATTTTAAGGTCAAAATTATTAGCCACATTAAAAATATATATTTTTTCCATTGTCTACAGAGCAAACCATCGTTATACAATAACTTGCCTAATTACCCTATTCTGCCTAGTTAAACTAATTTACCTAGTTAAGCCTTTAAATGTCACTTTAAGCTGTATAGAAGTGTCTTGAAAAATATGTAGTAAAATATTTTTTACTGTCATCATGGCAAAGATAAAATAAATCAGTTATTAGAAATGAGTTATTAAAACTATTATGTTTAAAACTAAATGTGTTGAAAAAA
>CAIGQW010053273.1:2021382-2033805 GCA_903798125.1 Danio choprae | reverse complement strand
ATTATTATTATTATTATTATTATTATTATTATTATTATTATTATTATTATTTCTTTTTTGTAGACTTTGTCACTTGACTTGTGTTACTTTACTCTATGAGACGAATGGACTCACTGATTTTACCAACCAGTGAAAATACGCAGTAGTTTCCATTAATAAGAACAGCATGCAGAAAATTATAGAATGTGTGAGTGGGACTTTTCACTGCATGTTTAGCATGAAATGGATAGAAAAAAAGACAAAATCCAAAGATTTCTCTTTCTTTTCCTGGAGTGACAAGGACTTACAACAGAGGAAATGCACTTTTAAGCACTCTTTTAAATAGCCAGTGACTGCACAGTATTTTTCTACTTTTTCCATTAACAACGGTGCATCATCTCCTTTTATTGCCTATAAACCAAAGTAACAAACTATTTCATTTATCTAGGGGCTTATTTTGAAATGTACTTACTTTAGCCATGTTTAATTTTAAGATATACCTCAGCATGTTAGTCATTTTGAAACATAAGAACATGCTGATGATAAAAAGAGTCACAAAAAAACCATAAAAACAGAAAGGCAGAGTGTGGCTGTAATGTACTGTAAGTGTGTATGTGTGTGTCCGGTTATACAGCGTCATCCTTCGTAGTTTATATTTTTCAACAGGCTGGTCCCTGACAACGTCTTTGTACAGTTAAAACACCAGTTCAGTACTTTTTTTTAAATGTTAGTAAATATTGTATACATATTAGCAAAGGAATATTAAGTAGAGGCCACTACACTTGTGACCAAACACTTGCTTTGAGTCTTGAGTGAACATTTGACAGGGTGCATAATAATTATATATAAAATGTAACGTTGTGCCTCTATATAATTTATAATGTCTTGTTTGTTTTGTACTGTACCATTTGTTCATTTTTAACTGATAATAAAAAGGATTTCTATGACAGGCATCACAATTTTACTACACTTTCTCATGGAGTCTTGTCTTCATTTACTGAGAGAAATGGAAGAGTTTATAGTTTTCCAGCTTTGGTAGAATGATTGTAATTAGAGTCACCTTAAAACCGGACACTTAACCTTCAGCATATAAGAAGAAACAATGACATAACATTCACTGACCATGTAAATGTCCATTTCATCACTGACCTTTACAGCCTTGTAATCTACATTATTTTTGTGCATGATGTGAAAGTCAGATTTTGGCTCTGTGGAATTAAATACTAAAAAAAAATAATGATAATAATAAATGCATAAATAAAATGGCTGTTTATTGACCCTAAAATGATTAGATCTGTATGAATGTATTGGGTTCATTTCCCTCAGTTTATCGGATAACTTAATGATGTCAATTGAACGGTATTGTCAATGTGTGTTAGTCAAAATTTACCTTGTCATGTTTTCGCATGCAGGGCAGTGCTATTGGCATGTTCCATTTGGAGCAGTGGAAAAACAACAGACAGTGAGTGAGTTAGCGAGCAAGCCAGAGAGAAAGAAAAAGAGAAAGAGAGACAGATGCCCTTATGTATTTTTAATTTGACTTAGCTTGACTGTCTGGTCACTTCGTAAACAAACCTATAAATACTTCCATGCTATTAATACCCTGGCCTCTGATAAACCCTCTCAATGCACTTTTCCACTAAACAAAATTAAACATGATGTTGTCAACATTAAATGAATAGAAATGCAATATAAACTGATCAAGCTTAAACGGCAACACAGATAATGAGAAATGTAAGGAAAGAATTAACACAACATCCTCATAAACTGATAGACAGTTTGATATTTTCATTTAGGCCATGTGATATTCAAAATAATTTTAATATAATGAATAAACTTAGAAGTTGCAGGCTCTGCTGAATTAATGTAATGTAAGGTTCAGGTCTGAAATGTGAATGAATTTTTCTTGCTGCTCCTTCATTGACCAGAAAGGGGAGCCACATCCAGAAGGGAGTCTTCGATCAAGATACTTTTAAAGGGATAGTTCATCCAAAAATGATCATTTATTCACTATTTACTTACCCTCAAGTGGATCCAAACCTTTATACTTTTCTTTATTCTGTTATTCTGAACACAAAATAAGATATTTAGAAGAAAGCAGAAAGCCAGTAAGTAGCCATTGACTTCCATAGTAGGAGCAACATACCTGGAAGTCAGTGATTACAAAATATCTCTTTAACGTTTTCTCTTTAAAGTTTCTCTTTAACAACGTGAACAGCAAAATAAAAAAATAAGTATTATTGGTATGCGTATAACAATCCTTGTAATCTAAAAAGCTAAAAATCCAAAAAGCAGAACCCTTTTGAATGTTTGCTTTCATTTTGACATCGCTAAAGCACACTTTTACACTTGTGAAAAGAAACATCCCATTATGCAGCAGCAGTCTCAAGTTAGGACACTTAAAAATGCCTTTTGAGTTTAAAGATTATCAGGTTTACAGTGTTATAAATGAAATAGGTATGTAGTGCGTAAGTGGATTTGCCGCGGATCACCCTCTCACATGCGCTGCAGGTAGGCTGAACGATAGCCTTTAAAAAATGTAATTTGCTCATGCGAAATTAAACACAAGAAAATATACTGTAGGCCTATTAAATACAGTTAGCATGTAGATTTTATTTTGAATTGTTGCTGGCCCTAAAATAGAAAATGTAACCTGAAGATAAGTTATTTAAATAGGCTAAATAAATAAATAAAATGACGGGTAGGCCTAATAGCCTAATGGTTTATGGTGGCGTTTTTCTTTTATTTTAGTTTTTTTACAAATGTCCACAAAACCCCCCCCCCCACTTATGATAGCTTAACATACATTTTTATTTTTTACTTTTAAAATTATAATAAAAGTTATATAGCCTATTGAGTTGTGTGTTATCCATGGTAATGGTAAAAACTGTGAATTTCTTTTTGTTTTTTAGGTAGGTAGAGGGACTGTCTGTTTTGCTACACTAAGGCCTTAAAATGTAACACATTAACTACTATTAAAAAAAAAAAAGACATTAGATTGTAAGATTTAACTTTTTCCTACCACTGATATTGGTTGGGTAATGAAGCGTGATCACAAATGCTGATTTTTACTATTTATTTACCGGTTTTATCTAAAACTTTAAACATTTATATTTTTTAAAATAAAACGGAAATAAATAAGGAGAATGAAATATAATTTAAACGACTTGTTTGGCACTGAAGCCATGATCCGTCTGCGTTAACGTAAGCGGTATCGTTGCATAACCTTTATTGATAAAATCAGTAATAGCGAAACTGTGCATATTATTATTACTATAAAAAGTATATTACTGCCTTAAGTCGGTAACTTAGGCAGTATTGTAAAGTAATAAATAAGTGAATAGTCTAAATGAAAGAAATAAGAGGAACCAAAATCAGTCACAAAGTCTAGTGCCCCCTTATGGGATTAAAATGCCTCCTCAGTTATGACATCCTGTCGCCGGGCCTGGGTTCGAGTCCCGGCTGGGTCAGTTGGCATATCTGTGTGGAGATTGCATTTTCTCCCCGTGTTCGCGTGGGTTTCAGTCCAGTGCAAAGACATGCAGTATAGGTGAATAGAATAAACTAAATTGGCTGTAGTGTATGAGTGTGTATGGATGTTTCCCAGTATTGGGTTGCAGCTGGAAGGGCATCCGCTGTGTAAAACATAAGCTGGGTAAGTTGGCGGTTCATTCTGCTGTGGCGACCCCTGATGAATAAAGGGACTAAGCCGAAGGGAAATTAATGAATGAATATCATCGTTAATATTTCACCAAGCTCTTTCTTTTCTCTACATTAATAGCAGTCAGAGGCCGCAGTGTGGCGACAGAGAGCGAGGAATATTTCTATGGGACTTAAAAACATGGCTGACGTTCAGAGGCGTCAAGGGAGAAAAAAGGCGAGGAGTTACAGCTTTACAGGATTTACATGATTTAATTAATTCAGCTTTTTTCAAATAGCTTTTTGAACAAGAATAGCCTGCCACTTTCAGGTAAGAAGAACGCTGGAGATTTTTTCATGTTCATTTTCAGTGCTTGACTGTTTTTAGGTGCAAACACTTGAGATTTCTCAAACACAAAACAGAGTGTTAATATCATGTACCATTTTAAGACCATTGTATTAAAGAACTTTGAACTGTCGTGTAAATACTGTACATGAATGGCATGAATGACTTCAACTTCTTTCTACTACAATCTCAGAACATTTTTTTCTAGAGTGCTCCACTACCTGTCTCAAACCATTTAAAAGGACGGTTTAATTATAAGTTGGAGGAAAGTTGAACAAATGAGTTTCAATGGTGTAATACTAAGTAAACGAGTTTAGTATAAGTGAGTCATGAGTAAAAAAAGAAAGAAAAAAAAGGCGCAATCAATAAAGCACATGATCTAAACTCATTCATCCAGAGGTTTTTCATCTGTCAGGTAAAAGTTTTTTCTCATTGCCCTAATTTGGGCATTCCACATTAGAGAGCAGAGTTGCATACACCCAGCAACAGGCAGCTTTACAGAGTTTGATATGGAAAGCTGACTGGAGTGGTAGAAGTACTTAATGCTCAGTATCATAATAGAAGATGAAAATATAAAAAGTAAATGTACAGATACCACACCAGTACTTTATATTACATAACAGTAAAACTTGCTTGGGTGAAAGTACCAAAAAATATGGTTGTGAAAAGACTTAAAAATAAGCAGCAAATTCATATCTTTTACATCATTACATACTGTAAAGCCAGAGGTGAATTGGACCTCTCCATCTAATAAAATACACATTTGACAGTAAATTGTTACTTTGAATTAGGATGAATTAAAGTAATTGTACTCCCGTTACGCACCTTGGTAAATTTCTTATATCACCCTTAATATTTACAAACCAGTAAACACATTGCTAAAAACATTTTGTCCAAACAGTGTTTTGTGTCAATGAACTTGTAAGTCAGTCACTCTGACTATCCCCTTTGACAGGTTGATATTATGTAAAAGTGCAATGTATCACAATTAATCCCTGATCCATACAGACCCATATCCATGCTCCACAGTTCGGGATACAAATTAAGTTGAACTACTGTCTGGATCCTGATGAAAAAATATTGTCAAAATGGTTAGTGTATAGACAGCATAACAGTTTTTCTTGATGTAAACTATGGTCTCTATGCTTTTGATGATTGAAAATTCATAAATCTGTGCTTTTTTTCTGTGTGACACATAAGTTCAAAAACAGAAAAGTAAAATACAGAACTATTTTACAGGAGAATAAGGAGGAAATGTAAAATAATAAAGATAAACTTATGAAACACTGCTTATTTATAACTGTTTTGAATGACACAATCAGTCTATAAGTCCTGTCAGGTTACAGATTAATGTGGAGTGCACACCACAACGGATATCATCCCGTGTGATGCAGCATGGAATAATGCTTTAATCACACTTCATTATAATGCAAGTAAATATTGGCCATGCCCAAAGTCTTCTTCACAGGCAGCTCTGTTGTTGCTCAAATAGTCTTTTTATTTGCTCTCGTTTACATCTTTTTCACATCTCTCCCCATCCTGCAGAACCATGTATTCCAGAGAGCTAAAGGGCCAATTATGTAGCAGGCATTGATCTTTTTCTGCAGAGCTGCTTTATGGCATCATACTGAGACAAAATATCAAAGAACTATTTTTCTGCTTGGGCTGCGTTTTCACTGCATGCCTTAATGCACAGATCCAAACTTTTGACCATATCAGATTTCTGGCCTGCCTGTTTACATTCACTTCAGGCATGCCTTGTATCCAATATCCATGTTTACACTAATCTCCCACTAGGCTACACAATGTATCCTTTCAGCATATACACTGTATATCGCAGTGTATGCATCAGTCAGAATTGTAGCTGTTATATTTTAAAGGCAGAGTTCAGAACTCATGAGATTTGTGGAGTCACTGCAGAGTTTAGAGATAATAGAGAGAATGTTTATCATTTGCACGTGTCTTTTAAGACCTGTGACTGACAGCATTTCAAGAAAGTTTAAAAGCATTCAGGCACAAGAAATTGTCAATTAATTTAAGTTAATTTTCCTTCGGCTTAGTCCCTTTATTCATCAGGGGTCGCCACAGCGGAATGAACCGCCAACTTATCCAGCATATGTTTTACACAGCGGATGTCCTTCTAGCTGCAATCCAGTACAGGGAAACATGCATACACACTCATTCACACACATGCACTACGGCCAATTTAGTTTATTTAATTCACCTATAGCGCATGTCTTTGGACTGTGGGTGAAACCAGAGCACCCGGAGGAAACCCACGCGAACACAGGAAGAACATGTAAGCTCCACACAGAAATGCCAATTGACCCAGCCGGGACTCGAACGAGTGACCTTCTTGCTGTGAGGCGACAGTGCTAACCACTGAGCCACCGTGTTGCCCATCCCGTCTTGCAATTTGTTACAATTTGTTTCTGTTTACCGGAGACTCCCAAGCCTAGTCATCCATCTCATGTTTTTATGAGACTACAGAATGATACAAAGAGAAAGTAGCACCGATAGGGAAAGTTGCTTTGGTTAATGGTCAGTTTGACAGATACACTTCGATTGACCAATCAGAACCATGTATTCCAAAGAGTTGTGCAATAAATTTATAGTCATGTTTGGTTAACATGTCGTTCTAGTACTTGAGGGCTTTTAATAGGAGAGCTCAACATGAACTCTGCGGACGATGTGTTCTCTGGAGGTATTTTTTTCTGTGTTTGGACTGCGTTTATGTGGACTGAGGATATCAAATGATAAATATATGTTGTTTAAGATAAATGTTTAAATCTAAACGTTTAATGACACCCTGCTATATGTCGAGCACTGAGCACTACCAAGTCTACAGCAACCATTTATCCATGCAACTGAAAGAGTCAATCATAAGGAAAACCAATTTCACATTCAAGCACCTAGAACAATTTATATTCATGACAGTGGTGGAAATGGTCCTTGTGAAGATTAAAATTGCTGATTTTGTTTGGTTTTTGAATTCTCTGAAATATTGTCTGTGCCTATAAAGTGCAAATACCCTACAGCCTTTTTTATGCTAGCAACAAAAGAAAACCCTTTGAAGAAGTGTGCAATGCTAATTTAAAAGTTTGCTGATTAAAATGGCAACATGTGGACAGATTAGCATGCCAGAGATGCATATCTTCGTCAATTGGTGAAGTTTTTTTTTTTCCTCGCCACTGGCTTGCACGGATCGGGACTTGTGGAGCTGTGCTTCGGTGGATTTGCTCTTCATTGTTTGAACTTTCAGCAGTGAAACTTAAACCGCACTGAACTGAACTAAACTGAACTTTAACTCTGAAATCTGGACTTTACTAGAACTATGTTAAGCTGCTTTGACACAATCTATATTGTAAAAAGCGCTATATAAATAAACTTGAATTGAATTTAATTGATATTAAAATATAATTAATAATAATATCAATTATATTATTATTAAAATGCTTATAGCGTTTTCAGGGTTTCAACTGCTTGAAAATGTAATTGTGTTGCTTTCATAGTAATTTGTCTTACTAAATAGGTAAAAATAATTAACTGTTTAAATAAAATAATATAATCTACTCTGAAGACTGCCCATGTGCCTGTCTTTTTTTATCTGCTCCCTTTGAAATTACAATAAATGATGAAATACATGAAATACACATTTAAGATAAATGATATATAAGTGAGAAAATTAAAGTAATTAAATGTTTAAACAACAAAAATGTCATTATAACACTACTATAGAATACTGTAACAAATAGCATCTGATATAATGTGATGAAGTAAGTAAATATGTAATTTGCCACAATTGTATAGTGCTGGAAAGGTTAGAAAATACCAAGTGCTTGAAAAGTGCTTAAATTTGATGGAAAAGGTGTAAAAACCCTGAATAATTAAACTACAATTCCACACAATTACATAAAGTGTTAAAAACAGTATCAAGACGTGTCATCACATTTAATAGAAACTGTAAAATAAAAAGCCAATCATCGTTTCCCTCCATTTATCTTCTGGTGACATTCTATCTTACTTACAAAAACAAAATGGTGTCAAAACAATTTAAGTATAGTGAAGAAATACAGGCAAGCAGATCCACAAGTGGGATCTTTATAGCAGGAGCCAACTGTACCATTCCAGGAAAATTCATATTAAACTCATCTATCCTCTCTTCTCTCTTTACTTCTCCCACTAAATCTCAGATTTTCTCTTTTACAATGTTTGGTATCACCCCAATTGCTCATAAAAGAGATTTATTGATGTTCCGTCCATGGATATGGCATTACACTGATACAAAACAGAACAGTAAACATTTATAATGTTTCACACTAAAATAACATATAGTCACATTCAATTCAGGCATTAAAATCTGTTTAGAGAAACTTGAGCAATTGCAGTCTTGCTGCTGAATGCATTCAGATAGGATTGTGTAATACCCAAGGTAAAACAAAACATGTATGTATGTATGTATGTATGTATATATGTATGTATGTATGTATGTGTAAATATGAATTTTTATATGTATACATACATACAAACACACAGATATACATGCATGTATATGTAATGTGCTGTAAGAAGTTGTGGAAAAAGCAACTTGAATCTCATTACAGATAAGGCATACCTTTTCCCAGGTGGTTGTTGAAAAAAAAAAGATTATTCGATTGTTTTTCCTTTTGTCTTCAAATGATCTAATCTGCCTGGAAAGGTTACAAGCTCTCAATTTTATTAGTTGATTTTGAACTACATGACATTACATGATAACTAAATCATGAAATGGGTGTACTCTTGAAATGTGGATGCTCTATCCATTGGGAATGCACTTGAAAATAAATTAAACCAGAACTCATTTATCATACAGAGTAATACTCTCATCAATCATGTCTATATGTGAAAGACAGCTGAGTTATAGAGTCTGACACAAGATCTGCAATCTGAACAGATGTTAGGTTTGTGTATTTCTTAAAAAGGTGACTGCTATGTCTCTTTCTCAGTTCCATCTAATGCTTCTTTCGAGTTTTAATACTTTGTACATTATCTGTTCGCATGTTCTGTAAGGCTACATGTTTGATGCTACAACCTCAGTATATTTAACAAAAAGTATATTTGTTTGAAAAGATGAGTCACAATAATAAGCCCCAGCAGAATGAAAAACACCAGCCCAGTTTGTTTGCTCAGTGGATATTGTCAGTTTTCCCCTTTAAGGCTGCAGCTTGACATTTATAAGCTGACAGGTATATTCAGATTTATTGTGGGTTTTAGCTTGCATTACGCTTAGGCATTAGGGTTAGCATTAGGGCTTAGCTAGCTGCAATTTCCAGGCATTTGTACACTGTCAGTGCCTCCAAACTTAGCTCTGTGCCTCAAGGAAGAAGAGATAATGTTTCAAATGCAAGTATTGCCTTCGACTAATTCATTCCTTATAGCTTTCATTGTGTTTGGGTGAAAAATAAACTACATGGCTCAGAGACCATCTTCTGCTGCCTTGTCCATATATAGCCCACAAGATTTAGCAATGTAAAATACTTTTGCAATCTAAAACGCTACAGGAGACAATCATCATACCTTATAAATACAGCATAGGGATTAGATGCTTTCAATCCTGTGAAGTCAAATGGGTTCTAGGCACAACTTCCTTTTTTGGACCAATCATATTCAACACCATTCAATCTTAGAACAAGTTTTTATAAACATATTTTCAATACAGTTTTGTTACTTATACAGGGCTTTGCCAAAATAAAATAAAGTTGCAGTGTTGCACACGGTTGTCCTGTTGAACCTTTAGCTTTGACTACAGTACAGATTGGATTAATTTATGATCTTGGAATAATAAGATCTTGTAGGCATGAAATGCATTTAAAGATATAGTTCATTGCAAAAAAGGAAAATTCTCTTATTATTCACCCTCATGTTGTTCCAATCCCTGATACCTTCGTTCACCCTTGGAATACAAATTCTAATATTTTAGATGAAATCTAAGAGCTCTCTGATTCTCCATATACAGCAAAGTGCAGAAAAGGAATCAAAACATTGTCCAAATATTCCATGTGACTCCAATGGTTTGATACCAATGTGTTCTGCATTAGACAACATTTACTTTTGGAATACAACATTTGCGTGTGTCACTGCTTAATCTAGTAGCAAATGTATATCCTGATGACCTCACAAGGGATAGAAAATGTTCATGGATCTTGTACGATCACAGATGAACCACTAAAGTCGTATGGAATGTTTTGTCAATGTTTTTGGTTCCTTTTCTGTACGTTAAACTCTCAGGATCATTGCTGTCTATGGAGGATGAGGGAGCTCTCAGATTCCATCCAAAGTATCTTACTTTTGTTTCTGAAGATGAAAGAAGATCTCAGGGGATCGGAACAACACAATGGTTAATAATTAATTACAGAATACATTTTTTTTTGTTGAACCTCCCCCTTTAATAAAAATGTAATTTAAAATCGCAGGGCTGGAATCTGTGAAAAAGGTTTGGCACTGCAGTGGATAGTCATTGTAGATTCAAACTAAATACTGGTTTTAATGTCATTCATAATCATAAATTGATTAGCACAATTACACGGAGTTGTTTCTGAGTCTAAAAGATGTCCGCGACACATCAGTGTTCATTGTAGACATTGGAAAGTGTTCGTAGCTGTCCTCGAGTGGCTGAAAATGGCAATGTAGCACCACTGAGGCCACGTCCTTGCGGAAGTTGCTGTTGAGAAATCCGTAGATTATGGGATTTACGCAGGTGGAGCTCATGGCCAGCAGATGGCAGAGTGAAAACAGCAGATTGTGGTAACACACGGGCAGCGCCTCCTGGTGCCAGTCCGCCACCACATTGAAGGCATTTAAAGGCAGCCAGCACACAGCAAATGCAGCCACCAAAGTGGCAAGCATGACATTTATGCGTTTGCTGTGCATCACACGCCTGTGCTCATCCTCTCTGTTGCGGCTGCACTGGCGCTCCAGCATGCGCTCTCTGCGCTGCAGCCGGAGGAAGATGCGAAGGTAGCAGAGTAGCATGAGGAGCAGCGGGCAGCAATACTGGAATAGCAAAAGGCTGGTGGTATAGGCTAGTTTGTGCTGTTGAGAAGGCCAAACTTCCAGACAGACCTGTAGCTGACTGAGCGGCGCTGGAAACAGACTGTACGGCTCGCTGGTGAGCAAATGGAATGCCAGGAATGGTAATGATGTTATGCAGGCCAACAGCCACACAGTCAAAACGGCAATGTATGCTTGTGGGACACTCGGTTTCCAGCCAGACGGATGCAGGATGAGCTGATGCCTTTCAAGTGCAATCAAAACTAGGGACAGTACCGAAACTGTGACCGACACACACTGCACAAATGGCATTAGGCGACATAGCAGCGCACCAAAAATCCAGTGGTCCATGAGCGTGTAAACCACAGTGAAGGGAAGGCAGAACACGCTCACTAGGATGTCAGAGACCGACAGGTTGGCAATGAGGATGCTAGTGACGTTTGGAGGGTCCCGCTGGTGCATAATAATGCAAATGAGGAGGATGTTACCGAGCAAGCCCAAAATAAGCACCAGGCAGTAGCATAGCACTAGTGTCAGTGTCATGGTGCTGGATTGCCAGCAGGGGACGTCAAGCAGGAACAGACTACTGTTGCTTTGATTGAGGGTGAGGGTGGAGTTTAGGAGCGCCTGCCACAACGGCATGTCAAAGAGAGCCAACGGCATTGGCCACCTCAGGATAGCTCCAGACAGCAGATCATCTTGGGAGTCTGAAAATAACAAAGAGGTGCATCTAAATTAGACGTGAACACCCCTAGGACAATCAGCATGCTTTTTTAGAAGCTATGATACTGTAGGGACTAGGTTATTTTGGAAATAACAAGGATGTGAAATGACCTTTCACAATTTTACTCTTTAAGACAAGGTTTTACTGAATGCCTTATAATGCGTCATTCCTCTGAGAGCATGTATTATTATAGACCTTTATGCGAAAGAGAGAGCTGTGTTGACACCTTTGATTAAAAATAAAACAGATCTCTTTATTTGACTTTTCCTATAGTCGAACGTAATGGGAAAGAGATAAAAGCAAAGTGCGTGGGAGGAATGATACTGTGACCCTGCTGAGGGATTTGCAGTGCGTCCAATTATAGATGTTCCTTTGGGGGTGGCCATTGATCAGGACCTGCAATGGCTCATAATGAGAACGCAGTCGGCCCGCCTTGGCAAACCATCCATAGATTGTAAGCTAATGGAAACTGTAGTGTTTTAATCTTTGTGTGTGTATCTTAGGTAGCAGGCTTGCAGAACGGCCTTATATCGATCTGAATGTTCTGTGCATAATCTATAGATGCTCTTCCTGATGTACTCTTTTGCAGTGTCTGAAAAGCGCCTCACATTCCATTAATCACCAGTCTAAATGTTCAGTTCATCCAGAAATGTAAATTGAGTGTTTTAATAACCCTGGTCTTGTATACCCTTCATTATTTTTCATA
>CAIGQW010053273.1:1998405-2020982 GCA_903798125.1 Danio choprae | reverse complement strand
CTCATTCATATGTGATCATATTTCTCACTTTATTTAGAACTTCAGGGTAAATACTTATAAATGTAAATATAAAATAAATGCATTAAGCTTTTAGAAAAAGTTGGAAAAGTATCAAAGAATGGTCCCATGCAACAGGTGTCATACTGTGTATTACAGTCGTTGTGGGAGTATGGGTGAAAAACTATCAGAAGTTTAAGATATTATTAAATGAAAATCATGACCTCTTTCATCTTTGTGGATGACTGTATGTTCAAGAGACTCATTAGAGGGAGAGTCACGCTGACTCACCCAGAACAAGCATGCAAGTTGTTAGAAACTAACTTGGACTGTTTTGCGTTCACTGCAAACAAAATGATTAATCTGTGTTGTGTCGAGTGAAGTCGAGGGAGTCGGAGTGAACTGCACCACTGAATTTCATAAGCATTTTGAACAAAGACAACTTGTCAGAGTTTATGAAATAATACATCAAATTAAGGTTATTTTTTCCCCCCAAACCCTATTTTATTACCCCCAGACTAAATATGGAATGTATCACACAGGATTATTCTTTGATTATTCTTATTATTTGTATCTTATTCAAAAGCTTAATCACAGTCTCTGTTCACCACCATTATATAACTTTTATTTAATATAAATTCTCCTTTTGTAGTGAAGGATGGGCATAAACCATCAGAAAAAGCATGAGGAGCAGTAAATACTGTCATTTCATTTTTTAGGCTAAAATAACTTACCTGCATGACTGTATTTCTTGGAACACAAAAAGAGATGTTATGCTGGCTTCAATACTTTCAGAAAATGTGCCACTTTGGACTTGTGAAGTTGTAAGTGCATAAATGATCAGGGAATATGGCAGCTTCATTCTTGCCTCTTTTGTGCTGAAATTTTTATTGAAGATTGAATCGATATCCAGCAGATTTGGAATAAAATGCAGCGTTCACTATCACCATGTTGGCAACTAAATGCACAAATTATTATAGCACTAGCACATTATTATAACATCTAGATGGTCAATTGTATGATTGTGTTATTTCAGGCAAAATTATAGAGTAGGTGCATCAAATGGTTTTATATATGTAACTACACAAGATGGTAATAGCAAAAGAAAAGAATGTAGATTGTGGGAAAAGCGCATACAACTCAAAAGAATAGTTTGAAAGAATAGTCACCCCCAAAAAATGAAAATTTACCCACTATTTACTCACCCTCAAGTGGTTCCAAACCTTAATAAGTTCCTTTAATCTGTTGAACACCATAGAAGATATTTTGAAGAAAGCTGAAAACACGTAACCATTTACTTCCATAGTAGGAAAAACAAATACTATGGAAGTCAATGGTTACAGAATTTCAGCATTCTTCAAAATATCTTCTTTTGTGTTCAACAGAAGAAAGTCAATGATGATTCGTTTTGAGTGAACTATCCCTTTCAATCACTGTAACAATGTTTCTCTCCTTGTTGCAGCCCATCCCAATCAGTCTTTCATTTTATGATAATTTGCTACAGTATTTCTGATAGCTTGTGAGGACTGCAATAGGCAGGATGCTCATCTAGTTCTTTCCATACAATTAAAGGAACGGGTTATCAGAAGTAGTTTAAGAAAAGGTAAAAACACAAACAATATTTCATATATTTTCATAAGTGTTTATACATATGACTCACGCACTGCTCCACAATTTCAAACAACTGCTTTGTGTGAGACAGAGAATGAAATTGAAGTTTATAAAAAGAAAAAGCAGCAGCAACATTCTCCTTTTGTGTTTTAGAAATTCATACAGGTTTTGTAAAAGCATAGGTGAGTTACTGATGATGACAGCAGCACAGCCAATCATTACAATTTGTGCGGCGTATCATTATGTGGGCACCAGTGTGAAAATCAAAAGAAAATTGCAGAAGAACTGATTGTGTTGAAGCCCTGATGAGAATCTCAGTCATCCGTAAGTCGAAGGTAGAGAGGCATAGTTAGCTTTTGACTGGGCTTTTCAATGCTAGATATGCAACACTGACCAGAACTATCTTTATTTTTCACAGCAAATAACATTTTGATGCGTGTCTGTCTTCTCTATTTCTCTTTGTTAGTCTCTCTCCATCTCCCTCTCTCTCATTCACAGGCAAGACATAATGAGATAATTGTGGACTTCCTGGTGCAATCAGAGTGCCTCATTTAATTACAATATAATATTAGAATTCCCTCATCGCCAAACAAATCTGCAACTTGGCAAACACAGAGCCAAGCTGAGACTAAAATCAGGTTATTGTGGTCAAATGTGTGGGTGTCTTCACCATTCAATAATATTTTATCATAATTCACCATAATTGCAGTTTGATTGGAAATAAACTAAAGATCAAAATAAAGTAAAGGTTTTGGTAATCTGTTTCTCTCTCTGTATTAAGTTATTATTTCACTCTTTAGTTAGATATTAGTTCTAAAAATAATAGATTTTTAAAGTTTACATTTTGCGCCAAGGTTTCAAACAAACAAACAAACACCTGTTTTCAGACTGTTCATTTTGACCACCATTTTAAAAATAAATTACATTAAAAATGAAAACATTAAAGAATCTTTAACACCTGCGCACGTGTTTTTATGTGATAAAGAATGATCTCTAGCCTGCCTTACAACTGAAATCTTTTAATATCATCAAATGCTATTCTTCACCTGTGATAGGACTCAGATGGAGAGAAGATCGCATTAACCCCCTGCACTCTCTCTCTCTCTGTCATTTTCCTTTCATAATCATTCCAATCTCAGATCATCCTCCCCTGTAGGAGAAAAATGAAGAGATTTTCTCCACATTTATGCGTCCCACAGACCAAATCTTGAAATTCTCAGATCTGCTCACACACACAAAAAAACAACAACTATACACTTTCAAGTATAATATAAACCCTGAGCTCTAGATTACATTTTATAACAAACCTGTGTATTCTCAGATTTAGGGTTATTTTAGACATTTACTTAAATACTCACAATAGAGCTGTGCAACATATCAAAATTATTGAAATTTTGCAAATCGGCATATGCAATATACATATCACAATTGTTTGCAATAAATCATTGATTTAATAGAAAAGTAACTTAATGGATGCTGAAAAATGACCAAGCAATCAAGCGACTTTTATGAATTTCTTTCTTCTGTTAAACAAACACACACACACACACGCACACAAAAGATATACCGAAGAATGATGCAAAAGCAGCCATTGTCATCTATTGTAGGAACAGAAAATACTGCTAGCTGTCTTTCTAAGTGTTCAACAGAAGCAAGAAACTCACACAGGTTTGAAACAACAAGTGGAGGATGAGAGCATGTTGACAGAATTTTCATTTGTGGGTGAATTTTTCCTTTAAGAAAGCAATAAGACCTCAAAGAAGTAATGTTGGTTATACAATTAAAAAAAAATTGTATTGTATATCAAATAACGGATACCTATTTATTATTTAGCATGCTATAATAGCATAGCACTTTTTTCAATATCACACAGCCCTAACAACATGTTTATTTTTTTCTCAAATTGATCACAAATGCTGTTATTCTTTGACCCCTTTTTTTTGCTAAAATCATCTCTACACACGGCATTGGGGTTGTTCATCCCTTTTGGGTTGTGTAATGGTGTATCAGACGTAGCACATCCATAATAAGCTGTATGAGATTGTTCTCATACAGACTCAAATATGACCCAAATAAATCTATTAGTATCACTAAATCTTGTCTGCTGACTGCCTGCACAAACATACCAATCTGCGGAGGTGTGCATGTGTTTATGTGTGTAAGGGAGAAAATTGCCAGTGTGTCCTCACTTCATGGCAACACCAAAGAGCTTCACTCTATGTCAACAAGTCCAACAGAGGGCTGCGGGTTACTACAAGCTCTTTCAACCTGCTCCAAACACCTGTGCATGTGCATGCATGGATGATGGTGTTTGCAATATGGAAAAAGCAATTAATCGGATCTAAAATGCTGAAAAGACTTTACTGAATTCTCCTTTTAAAAGACAA
Organism: Danio choprae; assembly: GCA_903798125.1. Classification (NCBI taxonomy): domain Eukaryota; kingdom Metazoa; phylum Chordata; class Actinopteri; order Cypriniformes; family Danionidae; genus Danio; species Danio choprae. Next base: position 2,016,987 of record CAIGQW010053273.1, on the reverse strand, counting down.
AAGCATCCACAGAGGCTTAACATCACTCTGTCACAGCTAATTAGACTTTAGCAACACACAGAATGCTTAACATGAATGATGAAACATTTAAATGCATCACTTAAAATTGCAGTCATTTTTGCAAAAAGGAGTTAAATGGCTACTTGTATAAATTGCTGTATATGCATTCTCATTTAATACATATGTATAATATAGAAACATGCATCTCTGTGTATGGCATTTCCGAACTCACCTGTGTCTTCTACAGCAGATTGCTGTCAGGCAGTCGAGGGGAAAAACAGTCTGATTCAGCCAACTCCAGATGTTCTACCTCAACACTCGCATCTCTCTCTCTCTCTCTCTCTCTCTCTCTCTCTCTCTCTCTCTCTCTCTCTCTCTCTCTCCCTCCCCCCCCCCCCGCCCCCTCTTTCTCTCTCCCCCCCCCCCTCTCTCTCTCTCCTCCTTCTTCATCTTGTGATCTCTCATTATTGCAGTGTGCTGTCTCTGTAGTAACTATTCTGCTGGGCTTCACACTGTAAGCATAACCCCATCTATTTAACCATGTGTTTACTGCTCACGTGTGACATAAACAATGTATTGCAGCAGATTGTTTTAGATACAGCTTAAAAAACATAATCATTTTATTTATTTATTTTTTTACATTTATTTTTAGAAATTCACTTGCAAACAAGTGTGTGCTCACAGCAATGGTTTGTGGTACAATTAAAGGTGTCATGAATTAGGAAATTGAAACTCCCTTGTTCTTTTGCCATACATCCATCCATCCGTAAACACATCCATCCATCCCACCATTCATTCATCCATCCATCCATCCATCCATCCATCCATCCATAAACACATCCATCCATCAGTTCGTACATCCATACACACATCCATACATCCATTTATACATCCATACACACATCCATCTATCCATCCATACACATCTATTGGTACATCCATTCATACATCTATACACACATCCATCTATCCATCCATATCTATTTAACAGTATATTTTCAGTGCTGCTGTTCACGTCTGCCTGTTTTTATATATAAATCCTCAAACATAAACATGCAGGTATATTTGTTTTATTTATAATGCTTTATGTATCAGCTCATTCAGCAGGATTTGGCCTTGCACTCACACACAAACAGGTTTGTTTTTGTGAATTGTAGGGACATATCAGAGGTGTAATGGTTTTAAGTTTTTTTTCTATCGCCCTACACCTAACTCTACCTTTACTTTCTCAAAAAATTCATTATATATGATTTGCCTTTAGAAAAATGGGGACATGGGCAGAGTCCTCATATGTCACATTCTCCTTGTAATACACATACACACATGCAAGGTCAAATTAATTTGTGCTCTTATTCTTTTCTTTTCATGCAATCAAATACATCACATCATATGTTTGCATCAGGTCATTGCTCAAAGAGTTAAAACTCTATAGCATCACTGCAAATGAAGTTATGTAAACCTCATAGAAAATGTTCCACAACTATCATAAAATATTTCAGAATAATACAATTGTAAAAAAAAGTGTTTGCAAGTGTTAAATCATTCTCCCATTCAGTTACATTCATGGAGATTTCCATCTAACATCCTGGATGAATACATTTTAAATAATATTTACTTGATACCCAAGATTATGACAGCACACAAACACAGAAACAGGAAATGTGTCTGTGGTGCATACATCTATACACATGCCTCCAGCTACCAAGCCTGATAGTCTAGAGATGAAATGTCCACTTGGTGGTGCCAAAAACAAGCTTTTCAATCTTCAGAGATAAAAAGAAATCCAAAAGGGATGGTTCCCCCAAAATGAAAATTTGCTCATGATTTATTTATGTTTTTTCAAGTCAAGTGCAAAAATAAATGCCATTTTAAACTTATTTGCAACAAATGTAGCCATAGTAACATCACCTTGTGGTTTGTTAGTGGTGTCTTTGGAGAACATTTATGGTCTGCTAGCATTAGAGTAAACCACTGGTTGATTACATACTGGTACTTTGCACCTGCGATTGTTGCAAAATTACAGTTTTACTTTTTACATTGACACACATGTTCTAGAAATGCACAAACACGGATGCATGCTCTTAGGTGTGTTTATTTAAAATGCTTTTAAAATCAGCTCATTAAGCCTGCTTTAGCCTGGTTATTTGTCTTTTGTTCATGAGTTCACTATCCTTGCGCTGCACCTCCTGAGCCTTCAGTGTTTGTCAGCGCTGTTCCAACACAAAAAAATATACAAATGGTTTACATCAGGTTTTTTTCTTTTCATTTTTAATTACAACAGTTTAAATAAACTTTTCTTATTTGCAAATCTTTGAATGAAATTATATAATAACCTGAATGCAACATAATCACACCAAAAATGTAAATGAATATATGTGTTTGATCCTGGACGACAAAACGTATGTCTTATGTTGAATTGGGTATATTTGTGGGAATTGGGTATATTTGTGGGAATAGCCAACAATACATTGTATGGGTCAAAAGTATAGATTTTTCTTTTATGTCAAAAATCATTACAATATTAAGTAAATGTTATGTTCCATGAAGCCATTGTGTACATTTCCTACTGTAAATATAATTTTTGATTGTATTGTATTGTGCATTGCTAAGAGTTTAATTTGGACAACATTAAAAGCAATATTCTAAATATTTAGATTTTTTCTAACCCTCAGATGGCTCTATTTTGACCAAATATTTTCCTGTACTAACAAACATACAGTAATGGAAAGCTTGTTTATTCAGACTTCAGATGATTCATTTCCAAAAATCGCTAATTTACGGATATATTTTTTACCGTGTGCAAGTCTACCTTTCACAACAGATGATTCCAAAATCAACACAGACACAGGCTTCAGCTCCGTTCTCCCATTCAGAGTTAAATTCATGGACATTTCCATAAGAGTCAGAACAACCTGAATCATTTATAGAAATGATTTCCAAATATCATTACTTTATCCAGGATTAAAAATGCACAAAAAAACAGTCAAAGTTTTTATAGTGAAAATGTTTGTAATGGTAACTGTGATGCTTAAAGGGATAGTTCACCCAAAATTGGCAATTCTGTCATCATTTACTCACCCCTCACTTGTTCCAAACCTGTTTGAGTTTCTTTTCTTCTGTTGAACACAATCTGTGAACATGTGCCTTATACTGACACTGAGGAGAACATTGACATTGATTAAACCACTGAAGGCATGTGTTTTTTTTCTGGACCTTAAATGAGTCGGTAACCTTGCTGTGGAGGATGAGGGAGCTCTCAAATATCACCTAAAATATCTTCATTTGTGTTCAGAAGACAAACATTGGAATGATGCATGAAGGTGGGTAATTAATGAAAGAATTTTCATTTTTGGTGCAAAAAGTTTAATTTTTGTTGTTGTTGTTGTTGTTGTTGTTGTTGTTGTTGAATAAAGAGAATTTGCAAGTTTGCTATTTAGAAAACTCAAGACGTCAATCTGGGGACCCATTGGATTTATAATTATACACAGTCCATTTTTGCTAAATAAAATTCAGCTCAGCACTACAGCAGTCCATATTGAGATAAATATACAGTACTGATAGAGAGCTCTTTCTATCCATTGCTTAATAAATAATAAGTAAATAATAAATAGCTACTCTGGTGCTGATGAAATTTTATTAAATAAATGGTAACACTTTATTTTTTTTGCTGTCGTTACACATTCCATGTATAGTAATAAATAATACAGCAATAATCATAAATAATTCATAATTCCGTGCAGCTATCCCTAAACCTAGCCACTCATGCTAACCCTGTCCATATAAGTACAGGTACTAAAGTTAATTTATTAATATCGCTCGATACTTAAATGTTTGACAATGGACAGCATAAAATAGTCTAACCAAATTAATGAATTAACAAACCAAACAAACAAACTAGAAACTGAACATACACTGTGACTAAAGGTTATTTTCAGCTACTAACATAACTAACTTATGGGCAAACCTATGCCTGCACAAACATATGGGCATAGATTTAGGTAGTAGCATCACCTTGTGGGTTGTTAGTGGTGTCTACAGAAAACATTTCCAACGTGCAGGCATAACAGCAAGCCATTGCTGCAAACAACTCAAACTGCCTCATCTGAAAGAGAGGTCAAATACAGAGTAATCAATTAGCATGCATAGATTTTTAAAAAAAATTTACAGTATGTAAATTTGCAATAATTTTCTAAAACAGTCTACTAAGGTATGCTAAATACATCTATAAAAAAACTGCAGTAAAGATGCATAAATAAAATATTAGGTTCCATATACAAAATAATAACATATTACAGAAGAAGAAAACAAGAAGATGGGCCTTACGGTGGCGCAGTGGGTAGCACGATCGCCTCACAGCAAGAAGGTCGCTGGTTCGAGCCTCGGCTGGGTCAGTTGGCATTTCTGTGTGGAGTTTGCATGTTCTCCCCGTGTTGGCGTGGGTTTCCTCCGGGTGCTCCGGTTTCCACCACAATCCAAAGACATGCGCTATAGGTGAATTGGGTAAGCTAAATTGTCCGTAGTGTATGTATGTAAATGAGTGTGTACGGATGTTTCCCAGTGATGGGTTGCAGCTGGAAGGGCATCCGCTGCGTAAAACATATGCTGGATAAGTTGGCGGTTCATTCCGCTGTAGCGACCCCAGATTAATAAAGGAACTAAGCCGAAATTAAAATGAATGAAAACAAGAAGGTTTTTCAGCAACATGTTGTGAGGAATACAAGACTGTTCAATAAAACACAAGAAGACTGTATAAGTTCGGTCTTGAATTGCTACAATTTATACAGTACTTCCTTTATATCTGATCAATAGACTATTCCTCCAATGCCTGACACGATGCCACAAAATTTACTTTGGTGGGGTCTTTGTAGATATTACAGTAGATATCATAACATTAATGTTACACTTGAAATTCAAGTGAAGTTATTGCTCTTGGGTAAAGAATTCTTAGAACTGCAAGAGTGTCTGAATGCAAAACAATTACTTTTTTGGGGATTTTTGTTGCACTATAATCAACCAAATAAGTTTTTCTTAGTATTTTACTTTTAAAAAACATTGTCAAGCTGAAGAAACAAAGCATCAATCTAATTAGTTGAATATTCATTCATATTCCTGTGTTTGCAAGACCTTTTATTTGTTTTATTTATTTTTATTTACATTTTAAATACGTTTGCAAAGCTTAAAACATACCTTAAACACAACTTTTACTTTCATCCTAATAGCAGCCAAAGCATTTTGATATACAACATGCACACTGCACATAACAAATGCTTTCTTTTTATTTTTTTTTGTAGTTGATTTGAGTCCAAAAATGTGTAGATTTCTAATTTTAGGTTTATTTTTTAGGTCTTTTTTCCCGATTTTGTCAAATTTTACATTGGCTGTTCATTGTAAAAACAAAATATTATTAGTGTGCGTGCGTGTGTGTGTGTGAAAGTATGTAATCTGTTTGCATAAGAAAATGTTTTTACTGATACACATCTTTAGATGAAGCATAACAAGTAAATATTCTTCAAAACCGGAACCAACTGCACATTTATTTGCTCTCTTGAATTCTGAGAATTTGATTGAGTTAATCTTAGTGTGGCAAGTTCATGATCATCTCGTGATGATGTGTGTGAAATGCTCAGTTCAAACACTAAAAAAGACCAAGTCTGTCAGCGGCAACCCTTCAGTGTAAGTGGTTTCATAATACCGTGTTCAGAAAGTGATGCGAATTATACATTGATAATCAGGGGTGTCAACTTTTTCGGTAATGTTAGTTTTTGTAATACACGCTTCAGTCAATCAAATGTATGTATTTTTCTTAAATTACATCTAATTTATTAATAAAATGTATTAAAATTTTCAGTGTTTTGTGGGATATTTTGTGTATTTTGACCTACAGTTTCCGATTAGCTACTTCTGAGGTTACTGTAAGTCAAACTATGCATCTAATTTGACTTTACTGTTAGGCTATATGTAGAAACAAACAGCTATTTTATGAGAAAACAGTCTTGTGAATAGTTAAGTTGTCTATCGGTGCTCTAGATCTGCCAGTTTCAGACTGTTGAATGAGTTTTTTCTGGCAGACTGGTTGGCACAATTATGCATTCACAGTGGTATGAACCATTAGGGGTGGTCAAATGTATATTTACATTATTAATAATTTTTTTTAGATTAAGCGCTCAGAACGAGGGTTCAATTAATTAATATGAGAAAACAATAACCGGCAACTGACAGTCCTGATCTCCTCCATGTTTATTAGCCCTAATTAGAAACACATTTCAAGGCACTTCAGGGGACCTTTAAGCTTCAGGTCGTCACCTTTTACAAGTCAAAAACGCTTTCCACAAATAAACAGTAAAAGGATTTTTAAAAACAATATTTCAATTTGTTGCACATATTCAACATATAACAAATACAAACTTTTCCCTTTTATAAACAGGAAACATATTTCCTTTTTCCTTTTAAACAGCAACTACAACTTTACAGTTGGATTGGGCTATGGATTTTGTGTAAAAGTTGTTCATGGATGGTTACCTGGATGGAGAGAAAGCTTCAGTGATCTGAAGGGTGGTGCTGGTGGATTCAGGAGGAATAGTGTTTTCAAATTGGTCCCACATCCTTCAATACAAATAAAGGCCGTATATAGCCATAGTTTTTCTCATAGTGTGTAGTAAAGGAATCCATGCAATGAAATAATTTCTTCATATCTTCTTTTGTGTTCAACTGAAGAATACTGTTTCCATAGGCTAATACGGTATTTTTGTTCCAAGCAAATTCAGTAGTGAGTGGCTTTTAACTTTATTCAATTTTGTATTAGTGTGAGTAAAGGAATGACTGCACTTTCTTTTTTTATGAGATATTACTAAAAAAGACACCCAGTGATTGTCTTTTGATGACCAAAGCGGCATCTCCTGATGTTTTAATGAGATGCAGTGATTTATATCAAATAAATAAACAGTAGTGTAACCATAATGGATAGACAAAGCAAAAATATACCTGTTCTTAATTTTGCTTCTGCTAAAACATACGTGGTCATGCCATAACACCAGTCTGTGGACATTTCACTTGGAAACTGCTGCAGTTCTTATCTGTGGCCACATTTGTTTTTCTGGAAATGTTGGCGTAGTTTAGGAAGCAACATCACATTTGGGGGTTATTAGTGGTACACTGAGAAACTATTTCCTGTCTGCAGGCATTAAAGCAAACTCACACCTATAAATAATTATTATTTATCCACTGTATGTTCCTTGCATGTTGCAGAAAATGAAACTGCACTATAGCAGAGAACAAAAAAAACAAAAAAAGTTTGCTGTACAGCAGGGGTTCTCAATCTCGGTTCTGGAGGTCCAGTGTCCTGCAGATTTTAGCTCCAACCCCAATCAGACACACCTGGGCTAGCTAATCAAGCTCTTAATAGGCTTTCTCAAAACATCCTTGCAGTTGTGTTGAGGCAAGTTGGAGCTAAAATCTGCAGACGCCAGACGTCCAGGACTGAGTTTGAGAATCCCTGATGTACAGTATATTCGCTTACAGCAAATAAGCAATAATAAAATAATTAAGAGTTAAACAAAATTGTAAAGTACTATGATGTGGTGAGGAATACAAAACACAGTCAATCAAACAAACGCATACAGACATGAGTACTTTAGTAAATGTTTTAAAACCATTCCATATACACTAAACTACAGTACCTGGAAATTCACATTTTCCCATATAGAAATCATTCATTCATTCATTCATTTTCTTTTCGGCTTAGTTCCTTTACTAATCTGGGGTCGCCACAGCGGAATGAACCGCCAACTTATCCAGCATAGGTTTTACGCAGCGGATGCCTTTCCAGCTGCAACCCACTGGGAAACATCCATACACTCATTCACACTCATACACTACGGACAATTTAGCTTACCCAATTCACCTATACCGACATGTGGGGGAAACCGGAGCACCCGGAGGAAACCCACGCCAACACGGGGAGAACATGCAAACTCCATACAGAAATGCCAACTGACCCAGCCGAGGCTCGAACTTGCTGTGAGGCAATCGTGCTACCCACTGCGCCACCATGAGGCACCATATAGAAATCAAATATATGGCAATATTTGCAAATTACATATATGACATACAAGTTATTGTATTTGGATTTTACATATAAAAAAAAATTTAAAATTAAAAAAATGTCTGTTTACATAATTTTGTTCAACCACTGGGATTACAAATATGTACATACAGTTTTACAAACAAAATTATTAGCCCTCCTGTGATTTTTTTTTTTTCTTTTTCAAATATTTCCCAAATTATGTTTAACAGAGCAAGGAATTTTTCACAGTATTTCCTATAATATATTTTTCATCTGGAGAAAGTCATATTTGTTTTATTAGGCTAGAACCACAGCAGTTCAGGCGGGTCAATATTATCAGGCCCTTTAAGCAAGCTTTTTTTTAGATTCTTTACTGAACAAACCACTGTTATACAATAACTTGCCTAATTAACCTAGTTAAGCTTTTACCTGTAAGCCTTTCTGACTTCAACTGTATATGTTCAAATATATTTTTATGTGTGTTCATATATGGCCATATAAATTGTAATCTGTACTTATATATAATATATTTGAACATGTATGCAATCCCAATGGTTGAAAAAAAGATATGTGTCTTTTTTGCCATTTCTGCAATATGTTTAAATATGTTGCATATCTGACATATTTTTATATTTGAAATTCAATAAAGAATTTGGATATTTTCCATACTGTAGATCAGATTTCCATATTGTTTGGACTGATAACCAGTTCTTCCAACCAGTGAGCATGATCTGCATGCTGGAATGACTACTGTGGAACAGATTAATCATTGTGACCCTATAAATTTTTCTGCTACTGTAAACTTGGCCTACTTACCAGGTACAGTATTGCATCTGCAATTGTTGGAAATCTACAGCCATGATCCAAACCAAATAATTACATTGGCGGAGTCGAATATTATAAATATACAATCTTTCACCTGATACATGAAGTTCAAATAAAGACTCTATTCAATCTTTGATTCAAGTTTCCCTTGGTAAATATTCTTAAGAACTGGTTTCTCAATGCAAAGTGATCAGTAAAAAATACGACTTTCAATTTTTTTTTCTTTATTATGGTTATGTTTAAAATGTAATTTCAGAAGAAACAACACAAGCAAGAAGAGAATTATACAATGTTTTGCTGGATTCTGATTGGCTGATGAAAATTATAAGGTTTTGTTTAGATTAGCTCTTTTTAGATTGTAAAGAATGGGTGTCTGTGTGCATGCAGAATTATTAATAATTACTTACAGAAGTCGCAATATCAATCCAATACCAAACGTGAGATGTTTAAATTTTCGATGAAGTTGTTCAAATTAACTTGAAAAACTTGGAATATGCAGTATTGAAAAACTTGGAATATACGCCTCACAGCAAGAAGGTCTCTGGTTTGTGTCCCGGCTGGGTCAGTTGGCATTTCTGTGTGGAGTTTGCATGTTCTCCCTGTGTTGGCGTGGGTTTCCTCTGGGTGCTCCGGTTTACCCCACAAGTCCAAAGACATGCAGTATAGGTGAATTGGGTAAGCTAAATTGTCTGTAGTGTATGTGTGTAAATGAGTGTGTATGGAAGGGCATCCGCTGCATGTGCTGGATAAGTTGGCAGTTCATTCCGCTGTGGCGACCCCAGATTAATAAAGGGACTAAGCCGAAAAGAAAATGAATGGATGAATCTCATTCTGTTCAAATCCGGGGACAAAATGTAAATTGGTTAGAAATGTGAAAAATGTGTTAAATTTCATCCTGTGTCAAATGCAAGCAATTAAATTACTTTAGAAGACTTCAAATAGTTTCAAAGAGTCTTCATATCTTCAAAGAGTTGCATGAGTCAAATTATTGGTACTTCATAAACCCAAGTAAAAAAAACAAAAAAACAAGAAAAAATAGTTTTCAAAGCAGAACCACCCTTGCAACTCACTTGGAAATGAATAATGATTCATTAAAACAGTTCTTTATTTCTTTGTCATTCTATTCTGTTGTTCTGTTCTATCCGCTTGTTAAGTGTGACGTCACACGAAGCGACTTTTGGGTCCAATCGCTCTATCAAACTGTATGGAGAGACTCATCAAATGGTAATAATAAAGGTTTAAAAAGCGATGTAATACTTTCAAAAATCACGATCGCAGGATATATGTCCATGCCTAATATCCGATGGCCAGAAAGTGACAATTTTTTTTATAAATTGTTAAAATTTTGGTATTTGTGGTGCAGCAAGTCCAGAGACTGATGTGTACACCATGATTTTATATCAAATTCACTTTAATGTGTGATATGACTAAAAAGTGGCCATAAACAAATATTTTCTCAATTCAAATGAGTAGTAGCGGCTTGGACCCGGAAACAGTATTCCACACCTCACCAATACGTCACGACTTAACAAGCGGATTCTATTCTATTCCATTCTATTCTATTCTATTGTTCTGCGCCAATATAAATTCAGTGTCCTCTTTCTCTGAAATTAATATCCTTCTGAGCTACATTTTGCTTTATTAGCCAAACCCCTATAATACATGATTTGATTGACAAGAAAGATGCACTGCTTTAAAAGGTATAAAAAGAGAAAAAAAGGTAAAGGAAAGCCAAAGGGAAGGAAAGGTAAAATTTTGTTATTTTACACCCCTTTGAGCCAAAGATGAAGGTATATATATATTTTTCTTCTTCAGTAGATTTTTAGCTGAAACTGTGGTCCTTGGTGATTCGCAAGTCATCAGCTACAGTACCAGCACTTTGTGATAAAAAAAACCCTTAATACTCATGGCTCCTGATGATACATTGAGGTCTTAAGAAGTGAAAAGATCTCTCTGTGCATGAAACATTATTTCATTCATTCATTCATTCATTTTCTTTTCAGCATAGTCCCTTTATTAATCTGGGGTCGCCACAGCGGAATAAACCACCAACTTATCCAGCATATGTTTTACACAGCGGATTCCCTTCCAGCTGCAACCCATCACTGGGAAACATCCACACACACTCATTCACACACATACACTACGGACAATTTAGCTTACCCAATTCACCTATACCGCATGTCTTTGGACTTTGGGGGAAACCGGAGCACCCGAAGGAGACCCACGCCAACACAGGGAGAACATGCAAACTCCACACAGAAATGCCAACTGACCCAGCCAAGGCTCGAACCAGCGACCTTCTTGCTGTGAGGTGATTGTGCTACCCACTGCGCCACCATGCTGCCCACCATTATTTCAGTACCAATAAATAATCCTTAGTGCGTTCATAACTGTTTGGAGATGTACTGTATGTGTTTTTGATTCTCAAAACTGCTGGAAGCCAGTGATTTGCATTCAAGTCACCTAGATCTTGGATGGCATTAGGGTAAATGTAAGAACAGCAGATTGCAATTTTTGGGTGTACCATCTTTTTACGCCTTCTGGTACTCCATTTAAACCTTACGTTGACCCATTTAAACCTTACGTTGACCCATTTAAACCTTACGTTGACACATTTATGACACATATTTTAGAAATGCACAGACATACATAGATGCATACTTTAAGGCATTTTTATTTAAAATGCTGTTTAAACCCATTTACATACGCAGATTTACCCTGGTCATTTATTGGAGAACTTTGTTTTATTTTATTTCTCTGGACGTTACTGGTTTTCTTCTTGTGATTCAGCTCCAGAGCCATCAGCATCATTTTGACCATCATGAAAAAATCTGTTTAAAAACAAAAATATATGTAGGTTTATGACAAAAATCTCATATCACGATACAAGTCATCTCATATCCTGATAACGATAGACTGTACAGTTGATGTCAAAATTATTAGCCCATTTGTAAAATTGTAATTACAATACAAATATTTCCCAAGTGCTGTTTAATGAGGAGAATACTTTTTTTCAACACTTTTTAAACATAGCAGTTTTAATAACTAATTTCTTTTTGTCTTTGCCATGATGACATATTCAGCTTAAAGTTCAATTCAAAGGCTTAGTTAGCTAAACTAGGTAAGTTAAGATAATTTGGAAAATCACTGGACAACAGCAGTTTTTTTCTGTAGACAATCAAAAATAAATATTTTTAAGGGAGCTAATACTGCCTTAAATAGATTTTGAAAAATTAAAAATTGCTTTTATTCCAGCCAAGCTAAAATAAATAAGACTTTCCCCAGAGGGAAAAAAACACATTATAGGAAATACTGTGAAAATGTCCTTGGTCATATCACTTGGGAGTAAATATTGGACTAATAATTTTGACTTCAACTATATCAGGATAGTACAGTTTTTGTAAATTCAATTAATTTATAGTTTATATACATAGAAAAGACTATTACATTTTAAAGTATACTCAGAAATTAACTACAAAGCTTATTAAAGGGATAGTTCACACAAAAATGAAAATTTACTCGGCTTTTAACTCACACTCAAGTAGTTCCAAACCTTCATGAATTGTTTTTTAACAGAAAAAATAATAATGTGTGACAGCAGTAGCCATTGACATCGATAGAATGGGAAAAAATGTAAAACATTTTTCAGATCTTACATTTCTCTCGCGAGCGCCATTTTTGCCTGCTCTTCTCGCGTAAATCCTCCAGAGGCCGCTGTCAACTGACTGACTAACTGACCGACTAACTAAACCCAACCGATAGTGTTTTTAAAAGCACAGATTGACCCGCCCACTGCCTACCCGAAACCCAACCGACAGTGTTTTCAAAAGCAGTCCAGAAAAAGAAAAGCCCTCGCGGCTGCCTGATTTTTACCACGTTTTCAGATCTTACCATGTTCTCACCCTGTTATTTACTTGTTTATTAAATTTTTTGCCTTTTATTTTACCTGCTTTCTGGAACTGTTCTTCACCGGACTCGATCTTTTTAATTGTACATTTTAGTATGCTTTTCTAAAAGTGTTTAGTGGTGGGGTTAGGGGGCACACCTCCTTTAAAATAATACAAATTAGTCACTTTTTGACTGTGTCTCGCTGCAGCCTGTAGCACAATGACGTATTGGATCAGGTCTAATAATAGTGGACGTGCATGTGCGAGTGGTTGTTGCTATATAAATATATTATTTATATGAATTATTAAATTACCCATTACATTGTGTGTTAACGTATACACCTATACTCCAACTCTAAACCCAACCCTCACAGTTATTAACATCTACGCCTATCCCAACCCTAAACCCAACCATCACAGAAGCATGGGCATTACCATAGTGGGCTTTACAATGTTCACTATGTATATACGTGATCCAGTAAGTCATCGTGCTACAAACTGCAGCCAGGACATCTTGCACTTTTTTGCCAATGCATAAAATAGCAACATTGTTTCTTGAGATCAGGCTGGCTGGATCAGGCTTTACAGTTTTGAACTGCACTGCATTGTACTGCACTGAACTATACCACTCAGTGGAAACAAGGCTTTAATGAAATCCTTTAAATTGAGACTTCCTTCATCTGAGCTAAATGACGCAGCAGCCTAAATATGCAACCACATAAGCCTCACTAATGGATAATGAGAAAATCTGAATTACTCTTTCCCACTATATTTCTCAATCGTTTATTTGGCCACATCAACTGTAAACTGTTGCAGTGTTCATTTGAGAATGACTTACAGGCCGTAGTCTTGAGGGATGTAGTCATTATTAGTCGATTCATTTCTGTTATTACACAGAAAAGCATTAATATGGCATTTGAAGTCTATTTTCATTGAATGTGTAATTATTTTATGATAAGAAGGTCATAAAAATGAGAGACAAACATATAGTTACATTGATAATATAATGAGCCAATCTTAACTACTGATTAAGCTTTTTCTCAGAATGACTGACTTACGGGTTATAGTTTGCAGTGACTTGGTTATTTTCCGGCACTCCATCCGAATCACTGATTTCAGATCTATTACAACACAAAAATGCAAAAGCAATGTTAAAATAAAATGAATACTGCTCCCCTTTGCTAAATCTAAATTGTTGCAGTGATTATCACAAAATGACTTACAAGTCCTCATTTTCAGAGGAAGACACATCACCATTTCCAGATCTGTTAGAACACACACAAACGCAAATGTACAATATACATACAGTAATATTTGCGCTGTCTGTTTCTAAATAATAATTTAACAATGAAAGAACCAATTTTAACTACAAAACAAGCATTGCTGTTTATTTCTTACTGTATTTCTCTATTATTAAAGTGTAAACTGTCCGTTTTAGAAGGACTTATTGTTCACTGTCAGACATGAACTTGATGTTAGACCTGCCACACAAATGCAAATGTACAGTATATATACAGTAATAATTGTCCTGTATCATTTTTGAATTATGATTTAACATTGTAAGGACCAATCTTACTACAAAACAAGCATTGCTGTCTATTTTTTACTGTACTTCTCTCTTAATGAAGTGTAAACTGTTCATTTTAGAAGGACTTACTGTTCACTGTCAGACATGAACTCAATTCCAGGTCTGTTACAGCACACACACAAAGGCAAAAGTTCAACAAATGTACGACAGATGTACAGTCAAATAATGATGCAATAAGTATTAAATGTCGAATTTGTGATTCACATATTCAAATTTTTCAGGGTACATTTTACAAAAAAAATTACTCAGCAAAATGATAATAACCATTATATAATATGTACATACATTGCATATGCTTCAATACCACTGAAGCTTTTAGAACTGATGCTTTTAGCATTACAGCATGATATTGCTGTAAGCAACAAAAACAGTCTCAGCTGAAAAAGAGGAGACAAAGATAGAAATAATGATCATTAGAATGGAAAATTCTAAATGTCAATGCAAAGTAAAAACAATTATAACAAATGAAAAATAAGCGCTAAACACAAATGCCTGACTGAAAACCAGTGTAGTGCATTTGTAAAACTACTTCTACTGTTAGTACCTTTACAGTTACTGTGTACATAAATAAATACTCAATAACAAAGCAGAAACTGCCAAAAACAATGGAACCAAATTATAGCTAACACATCATAAATGTTATCCATGTCATGTTATTTTTCTGTTGGATCTTGTCAAAATTGCATTAAATTTACATTACAAATGTATACAGTACCATATTGTGAAGAGAGATGGTGCGCTGTGAGAAGATCAATATAAATGTTCAATTAAATGCCAGAAATGTTCTCCAGACTCTCATTAAATACCTTATATAGTAAAGTTGGAATAAGAAATGAGACTGACGCATTTTTCACCCAATTGCATCCTTACTGCATCTTTCTTATTGGCGGTAAAACTGGCTTAAAAATAATGATATTCCATCACCATTGCTCACATGCTTTTGTACATCTGTGTAAATATGATATCTGTTTGCAAAGGAAATAATTTCTGTTCTGTATGAACTGATAAGTGCATTCAAATAAAGTGTTCATTTAAATGGATACAAAGTAAATACACTTAAAGGGATAGTTCAACCAAAAGTGAAAATTTACTCACTATTTACTCACCTTCAAGTGATTCCAAACCTTTAAGTTTCTTTCTTCTGTTGAACACAAAAGTAGATCATTTAAAGAAAGCTGAAAACTTTTAACCATTGATGTCAATAGTATGAAAAGCAAATACTATGGAAGTCGATGGTTACAGGTTTTCAGCTTTTTTCAGAACATATTATTTTGTGTTCAACAGAAGAAAGAAACTCGACAAGTTTCACATGTGGTACTGCGTGTGAAATGCTGAGTTAAAATGCTGAAGAAAGAAAAAAAAAGATATCAGCTACTGGTACACAATTCAAAAAGCAATTGGGTCCAGTTGTGGTCCCATGTCTCTGCACGTTTCATATAGTTTCTCTGATCTGACAAACCAAAACACTCTAAAATTAGATATATTTTTATGGGCCGATGCAGTTGAAGATTGAAGTTGATTCCTAAACTAAGACCACCAAAAGAGTTTAAATAAATATGGCAAGTGAAAGAAAGAAATCAAACATTGCCAAGATGCTTTTCTAAATGCACACAGCTAGAATTATTATTATGTTTTGGACCTTAAACTGTCCAAATAGTCTAAATACTTTTTGTCATTTAAAAATAGAAAATTAAGCTTTTTAAAGATAGTCTTGGTAACTTCTAAAAAAATTATTGTCAGTGTTAAATATTGTTTAACACTAACAATGTATCTCTGCTGATGTGCGTGTGAATATGTAGGCTAACATCAGTTTGCATAAATAATATTGTTACTCAAATGTATCTTTAGACAAAGCATAGGCTTTGAAATGGTTACTTGGTCAATATTCTTAGAAACTGGAACAACTCCACATTTATTTGTTGTCTCTTGACATTCTTGAATTCTGAGAAAGTAATACACTATACCGTTTTACCCCCATCCTAAACATTTTTCATAACACGCATGTTCAGACGTATGAAAATGTTGCTTATGTCAGTGGGTTATTATTTAAAAGCGAAGAGGCAGTTTTCTGTAGTGACGGGGGGAAATAGGGATTCATTATAGGGGTAAGTTACTTGAAACAGATTGTTGATGACGGTTGCTATTGTGCAGGCTATTGTTATTATCAATTTAATTTGGCATCTGTCGAGCACTTTAATGATGCGCACCGCCCAACCAACAACAGAGTCATTATTGTTATCGTGGGCACTTAAAAAAATTGGAGATGTGAAAAAATCTTTGATACCTTTATTATAAGTACGTGAATGGTTGAATGAGTTCTCAATCGACATGTTTAGCACAGAGACTAGCTGAATTTAAATGCAAATTCAGACAAAAGGTGGCGCTCGTGGACCAGCAAAAAATGCAGTAATCAGCCAACCATGGTACCATTTGGTCAAAGCATTTTAGGTGAAACTGTAGTTGGGCCTTTTTGAAAACTGTACTGAAAGAAATACACGTTTGTTTTTTCAGTTTTTTGGCAACTCTATATGTTCTGACAAATAAATGCAGTTTTTATGAAGTAATATAGATTCAATTGCATCAAATGGTTTTATATGCAAAATTATTGGAAAAGCAGATCTATATCTTAACAGTTACTAAAGCAATGGTTATCCTCTGCCCTGTTTACATTTTATAGTGTATTTTACATTCATTCTTTCTAATAGCATGTGAAGACATGCTGTTCTTTTACATAAAGCAAAGTGATTCATTTGCAATTCATTTGCTGCACTCCAATTCCAATTTTAACAGTGTATTTCAATGTATCAATATTTGTTGTGAAAATCAACGGTAGATGCCAGAGAAACGGATTAGTTGATAGATATGTGAAATGAAGTCCTGAATTCTGGGTAGAGAAGCTAGCTAGCTTTTGTTTGGGCTTTTTAGAGCTAGATATGCAACACTGATAATAACTATCCATTATTTTCACAGTAAATGGCATTTTGATGCTTGGTTGTAGTTGTGTGTCTGTCTTCTCTATTTCTCTTTGTTAGTCTCTCTCGATCTCCCTCTCTCTCATTCATAGGAAAGACATAATGAGATAATTGTGGACTTCCTCTTGCAATCACAGTGCCTCATTTAATTACAATATAATATTAGAATTCACATATCGCCAAACAAATCTGCAACTTGGCAAACACAGATCCAAGCCGAGACTAAAATCTGTTTATTATGGTCAAATGTGTGGGTTTCTTCACCATTCAATATTTCTCCAATTTGACCATAATTCACCAAAATTAGTTTGATTGGAAATAATGGTATTAAAATATTCTTTGATGCTTGCTTGATATACAGTATATTTTTAATGCTTATTTAATAAAGCACTTTTGTGTGTTTAGTTATTAAGTGATTTTTTTTTGCTCTTTGGTTATATCGTCACAGCTTTTAAATATAAATAAAATATAATGGATTTTCAAATCTTAAGTTTGAAAGTTATGATCTGGGGCAAGGTTAAAAAAAGGGAAAATATCTGTTAGACAGTTTAGCCAGTTCCAGATGCTTTACACAAGATATTTGATTGATTGTTTACAGTGTAAATAATGAATATGAATGTATTCAATTGACCTGTCATATCGAAAAATGTATGTTTATAACATTCTCATTGTCATCCTCAATATGCCTTTAACTGTACTGCCAAAATGAGTTCAGTTCTGACAGATTTATATTAATGTATACATTTTCAAACAGACATGAAAATCCATGCTTAGGTATGTTTGTTTTATTCATAATGCTTTATGTATCAGCTCATTCAACATGATTTAACCTTGTACTGTACTTTAAAAGAGTTTTTCCTGTTCAGGATTTTTCAGATTATTCATTGTTCTCAGCTGCTGAGTTTGAAGGTTCAGCTGCAGGTTCAGCTTCTGCTTCGGGTTCTGCTTCTGCTTCGGGTTCAGCTTCTGCTTCCGGTTCTGCTTCTGCTTCAGGTTCTGCTTCTGCTTCGGGTTCTGCTTCTGCTTCAGGTTCTGCTTCTGCTTCAGGTTCTGCTTCTGCTTCAGGTTCAGCTTCTGCTTCTGCTTCTGCTTCAGCTTCTGCGTCTGCTTCTGCTTCTGGTTCAGCTTCTGCTTCAGGTTCTGCTTCTGCTTCAGGTTCAGCTTCAGGTTCAGCTTCTGCTTCAGGTTCAGCTTCGGCTTCAGCTTCTGCTTCGGGTTCAGCTTCTGCTTCAGGTTCAGGTTCAC
>CAIGQW010053273.1:1963617-1991712 GCA_903798125.1 Danio choprae | reverse complement strand
TTTAATTGCAGCTACAGAGGAATATCTTTATTTGCAACAAGACAAATGAAAACCGGCAGATTTCTGACTGAAAAGTACTTAAGATTCACACTTTTTGCCAAGTGATTAAGCATTGCTTTCTATTTCTCGCTAAACTTCTCACTTTATTGATTCAAATATTGATAATTTAGAAAGACTTACTCATAACTGTCTCCATTGGGTGGACCAGCATTATATCTTTTACACCACACACAAATGCAAAGGAATAATAATGTCAGGTCATATCACACTACAAGTCATAGAATGAATGCACATCTAAAAACTATCATTTATGACATTACTGTACATACAAAGCACTTTTGTCGTCTACTGCTTAATGGACAAGCTGACATTGAGGAACACTTAATATTAACAGTATAATGAGACAATCTTAACCAAAGCATTGTTGTCTGATTCTTATTATACTTCTCTAAACTGTTGCAAAATGAATTACCCATAGTTGTCTCTATTGGGTGCACCATTAATATATCTGTTACAACACACACGGAAGCAAATGATAAATAATGTCATATTTAATGTTGATATCACATTACAAACACAAAGAAATAATGCTCTCACAGCATGTATTATTTAAGGATGTTAACACAAAATATGTCCTAGCATGCAACCAGGCTGAGGGTTTACTTAAAACTCACTCAATGGTAAAGAATGTTGTGTTTCAGGTCATTTTAAGTGCATTTAGATTCACAGAGATAACGTTAGTATATAACTGTTTGTCTTATTCAGGCTGATTTGTAAACAATGAATAGGACAGTCATGTCAACAGACTACAGATAAACATTGTTTTCTCTTTCCTACTGTACTGAACTTCTTTCCTAATAAAGTGTAAACTGATGCAGTGCTCATTTAACAACGACTTACGGGGACTGGGTATTTTGTCCAGGCTGTTTGTATCCGTGTATTGTTCTGTTAAAGCACACAAACACAAAGACAGATCATGATCCTATTCCAGTTTAAATGGTGTCCGTTTTAATATTGTAAGTTCAGGAACTTCTTCAGTTATGACAACACAAAAGAAAACAAGTATTTCTCACAATACTTCTCATTTTATTAAATGTAAAATGATGTGATGTTCATTTTAGAAAGACTTACTCATAACTGTCTGCAATGGGTGGCCCATTATTATATCTGTTACAACACACAGATGCAAAGATATAAATGTGTTATATTCACAGATCATATCACTTTACACGTCACAGAACGACAGTACATTTGCTCTTACTTTGCTACACTGTAAAAAATATCTGTTAATTAACAGGTTCAGTATTTTATGATTTTCATACGTGTTTTCTGTTTATTTACGGTTGTGAATTGCATTATGGGTCTTTTATGTCTGCTCTGTTGACTTTTGATGTTGACAGTTCAACTCTACAGTTTAACAAAGTGACTTTTATTGACATTTTAGTAGTTTGAAATAATATAATATATAAGAAATAATAAATAGAGAAATAAATCTGTAAAATAACAGAAAATGTACTGGCAGCTTCATTCATTCTCATTCATTTTCTTTTCGGCTTAGTCCCTTTCAAGAGTTCACACTTAGCTGATGATTGGTAATATAGCTTGTTTGGCATGCTGTCCCGGGAGAGAGCCCTGAGCTCACGAGATCCTCGAGCCCTGGGCTCCCTCCCGTTCGCAGGGCGAGAGGGGAGCTTGAGCTCAGGTAGATCTCGATGAACTCCCCCGACTTATTGTGGGCTTGTAAATGGTATTGCTTAGTGTGTTCGATTTACTTAAATTGCGTGTTTTTGGACTGTGGGAGGAAACCGGAGAACCCGGGGAAAACCCACGCGATCACGGGGAGAACGAGCAAACTCCACACAGAAATGTCGACTAGTTTAGTTGAGACTTTAACCAGAGACATTCTTGCTGTGAGGCGACAGTGCTAATCACTGGGCCACCGTGTCGCCCATCTGGGAAGGAGGAGTAGGGTTGGGTGGGGGGAGTTCTTCAAGACGAAGATACTGCAAAAAGGGAACTCTGGTTATTTATGGTGATCTAGGAATCGTCTGATTGGTGCATCGATTGCGGGCTAATGCGGGCCAGCTGTAAGCAATCATAAGCACATGATCCTCTCGAAATTAGTTTATAAATAAACTTCACTTATTAATCTGGGGTCGCCACAGCGGAATGAACCGCCAACTTATCCAGCATATGTTTCACGCAGCGGATGCCCTTCCAGCTGCAACCCATCACTGGGAAACATCCATACACACTCATTCACACACATACACTACGGACAATTTAGTTTACCCAATTCACCTATACCTTTGGACTTGTGGGGGAAACCGGAGCACCCGGAGGAAACCCACGCGAACACGGGGAGAACAACTAACTGACCCAGCCGAGGCTCGAACCAGCGACCTTCTTGCTGTGAGGCGATTGTGCTACTCACTCCGCCACCGCGTCGCCCTACTGGCAGCTTATTACCAGGTTTTTGTACCCTAATATATACAACAGCAACCCAGACAATATATTACTTGAAACTATTAAAACTGTTCGTAAAAGTCAATTTTTCAAACTTTTCAACATCAAAAGCTTTTGGAGGAAAGATCAAGGTCCCATAATGCAATTTAAAAACATCAATTACAAAAAACTGTCAATTTACAGATATTTTTTTTACAGTGTAGCGTACTAATTGCTAAATAAATAAATGAACAACGTCATTTTATCCCAAACCACTTTTGTCTTGTATTGTTTAATGAAATGGAACCAGTCCAGTACTGATTATTTCATCAAACACTCAACATTGAGAAACAGTTAACATTTAACACTTAACACTTAACTGAATAACGAGACAATCTTTACTAAGGAAGCATTCCTCTCTGTTTCTAACTCTAAACTGTTGCGAAATGACTTTCCCATAACTGTCTCCATTGGGCGCACCATCTTTATACAGTATGTGTTACAACACACACGGATACAAAGGAATGATAATGTCATATTTGATGATGATATCGCATTAAAGGTCATAGAAGGTATGAACATTGTATGTTTGCTGTGCACATAATAAATAGGTGCAGCTAGTAAATATGTGCAACTTTGTTTCGTAACAAACACAAACCAGCCGTTCCTAGACTTCTAGACTAGGAGGCCCCTTTGAGTACATTAATAAAATCCCAAAATAACCCTAAACTTTTGATCTGTGATACAAAATGTTTTAAAACACATTGAAAATCAGCTTTGGGAAGCTGTTTGGACAGAACTGTGTGTACTGTAGGTATAGTGTGTCCAGTCATATTTAGTGAATGAATCTTCCTTTTTTTGTTTCATGTGATTTTCCTACTTGTAGGAAAAACCAATACTATGGACGTCAATAGTTACTAGTTTCCAGCTTTCTTCAAAATATCTTCTTTTGTGTTCAACAGAAGAAAGAAACTCAAACTGGTTTGAAACAAGTGAAGGAGGACTTGTTTTTTTGGCAAACTATCATTTGTGTCCAACAAAAGACAGAAACGCACATAATTATTACTACATGCCGATTGCTTGAGAAGCACACTCATGTTAATAGAATATGAATGTTTAGCTCAACTTACGGGTATCCCTTTGCAGGGTTGTTGTCATTTTCAGTCATTCCAATGGGCATGTCTCCATTTGCAGATCTGTATGTAATATTTAGAGAGGTTAACACATAATACTTCCTTGCATCCAACCAGGCTGAGGGTTTACTTAAATCTGCTTAATGGTAAAGAATATTGTGTTTCAGTTTTGTGTCTCATTCATGCAGTCAGATTGTAGATAAACATTGCTTTCTGTTTTATTTTACTGACCTTCTCTTAATAAAGTGTCAAACTGATTCAGTGCTCATTTAACAATAACTTACGGGGTCCGAATATTGTGTCCAGGTTGTCCATGACCAGATAAAGATCTGTTAAAAACACAAACACAAAGATATAATAATGAAACAGTTTTAATTGCAGCTACAGAGGAATATCTTTATTTGCAACAAGACAAATCAAAGCATTGCTGTGTGTTTCATACTTCTCTAAACTGTTTTCATCTGGGTTTATTAAATGTAATTGTAATGTTAATTTTTATTTGTTTTTTTTATTCTGCTGGTTGACGCTTTTTCCCAAATTTGTTTTGCCAATCTTAAGCCAATTGTAATCATTTGTTTTGGTTCAATTAGGAATTTCCCCAACCATTGCAGAGCCCAGGGGATCAGAGAGAGACTCCAGCTTAGGCATTGTTAATTTCTAAATGACTTACTGGTCATTGTTTCCATAAATGTTGTCATTTTCAGTCACTCCAATGGGCACATCATCATTTCCAAATCTTTTTGAAAACAATTGTATGTTTAATTCAACTTGCAACATAAAGATGATTAAAATATAGTTCCGTAGAATACTAAAGACTTTAAATATATACATACTGTTGATCACCTTCTCCTGAACCATCAATGATTTCCTGGGCATTACAGCACAATACTGCTGTAAGCAACACAAAAATCCTCAGCTGAAAGAGAAACAGATATTTAAAGTGCTTTTGATTTTTCTATTATTATTATTATTATTATTATTATTATTATTATTTTCCCTAACATTTATTTGGGTGTACTATTTTTTTTAACTGTAAGCTTAAATCATTTTGCTTAACTAGCTCTAGTTTTGGCTTTGGTACTCATTCATTCATTCATTCATTCATTCATTCATTCATTTTCGTTTCGGCTTAGTCCCTTTATTAATCGGGGGTCGCCAAAGCGGAATGAACCGCCAACTTATCCAGCATATGTTTTACACAGCGGATGCCCTTCCAGCTGCAACCAATCACTGGGAAACATCCACACACTCTCATTCACACACATACACTACGGACAATTTAGCTTACCCAATTCACCTATACCGCATGTCTTTGGACTTGTGGGGGAAACCGGAGCACCCGGAGGAAACCCACGCAATCACGGGGAGAACATGCAAACTCCACACAGAAATGCCAACTGACCCAGCCGAGGTTCGAACCAGCGACCTTCTGACCAGTGGGTAGCACGTTCGACCTGTGAGGCGAACGTGCTACCCACTGCGCCACTGTGAGGCGACTTTGGTACTGGGAGATCTGTGTGGGGTGTACTCATTTATGCTGAGCACTGTATATATCACCATAACCAATCTACTGTAGACATTAAAGTAATTTTAAACAATTATTGTTTACCTGGAAACACCAAGAACTGCCCAAAATATTCACACAAACTCTAATATCATTATATTCTGTGCATTCAATACATTTTGTAATATTTATGAAACTCTTTTTAATTATATAACTTTTTTGTATAAAAATAAGATGTTCTTTAAAGAAAACAATAATATTATATCATAAAAAACACCTTAAACTCCCTTTGAGATAAATGGTAAAAAATATATATACGATACCATGTTGTGGTGAGATATGTTGAGCTGTGAGAAGATCAGTAAAAATGTTCATTGAATCGCCAACAAAAGATTGACTTCAGACTTTCTTTAAAGGCCTTTAAATAAATCCCATCTTCATAATCACTGTGTGACTGATACGATTTTCATCCAATCACTTTACAGCAACGGTCTTGTTGATGGTAAAATGAGGCAACTTTAATGATATTCTATTACATGTGGTCTGTTGACTTTCAGTTTTTTTGCATCTACACTTTCGTGTGTATTTTTCTGTGCAAATATGTAGTACCTGTTCAATATCTGATGTGTACTTCCAAATTAAACATACATTTATATGATTAGCATGTAAAAACTGTGCACATTTATTTGTGGTTCTCTTGAATCTGATTAAGGATTCTGAGAATGTATCTAAGTCTTCCTCTAAAACAAGTTTCAGTCACATGCTAACCTAACTGACAAAATGCTGTAGAAAGATTAGGGGTATAAGTAGTTAAATTCTACATTTACGCAAAGCTATTAATACTCATTTTTTTTTATAAAAGTTTACATACACATACCCCTATTAGCATGCGTACATCACATAGATGTCTCTTTTATGTTTCTGTTTACATCTGGAAGACAAGTTTATTTATTTGGGGCGTCACGGTGGCACAGTGGGTAGCATGATAGCCTCACAGCAATAAGGTCGCTGGTTCAAGCCTCAGCTGGGCCAGTTGGCATTTCTGTGTGGAGTTTGCATGTTCTCCCCGTGATCGCGTGGGTTTTCATCCGGGTGCTACAGTTTCCCCCACAGTCCAAAGACGTGGTATAGGTGAATTGGGTAGGCTAAATTGTCCGTAGTGTATGTGTGTGATTGAAAGTGTATGGGTGTTTCCCAGTGTTGGGGTTGCGACTGGAAGGGCATCTGCTGCGTAAAACATATGCTGGATAAGTTGGCAATTCATTCTGCTGTGGCGACCCCAGATTAATAAGGGGACTAAGCCGAAAAGAAAATAAATGAATGAATGAATGAGTTAATCTATTTGACATTCATTTTCATATGTTAAATAGACGTTTAGAATGTCTTTAAGATGTTTAAAATTTAGAATGTTCATTTAGCAGCCCTTTTTAAGATGTTTATCAGACCTTTGAACAAACAGATGTAATATTTAAAAATACATATTTTAGACACATATCTGCTATCTGAGAGCCAGACCTATTTTTGTAAATTGTAAATTTTAGTTCAGTAAAGTATAATATCTGTTTGTTTCTAGAAAGCATTCTTGTGTAGATTTTCCACCCCGATTTCACAGAGAAACCGTAATCCGTATGAATTTGCACAATGTCATTCTTCCAAATGTTGAATTTTTCAAAAGAAGACACGAAAAATGACCGAATCATACTAAAATGTAAAAATAAGATCCTAAAAATGTATACAAATTTGCAGCTGAAGTAGTTACAAATATCTGTAAGTGTAAAGAAAGCAACGTAAACCATTTTCCTTTATAAATATGTGTAAAATTAAGCCTTTGTTTCCTGTTTTAACGATAAGTATTATTTAACGATAGACTTATTTTGAAGATGATTGTGTTAAATATGAATGCTTCGCTGCATGTGATCTGCTGTTGAATTAATAGAGTTTTGTGGAATAAAAAAAACAAACAAACAAACAAAAAACTAACCAAAATTATTTGTACTGTATATAAACATTACTTCCACATAAACACCAGTTAAAGCATTAAAGCTCTTTAACTTGAAACTTATCAACGTTCTACTTAGATGAAGTGATTGGTGATCTAATTAGCCTGTTTGATCATGTTATTTCATTTGCGTATTTGTTGACATTTGTCATATATTTATTCATTCATTCATTTTTTTTTCAGCTTAGTTCCTTTATTCATCCGGGGTCACCACAGCGGAATGAACCGCCAACTTATCCAGCATATGTTTTTTTACGCAGGGAATGCCCTTCCAGCTGCAACCCATCACTGGGAAACACCCACACACTCTCATTCACACACATACACTATGGACAATTTAGCTTACCTAATTCACCTATAGCACATGTCCAGAGCACCCGGAGGAAACCCACGCGAACAAGGGGAGAACATGCAAACTCCACACAGAAATGCCAACTGACCCAGCTGAGGCTCGAACCAGCGACCTTCTTGCTGTGAGGCGATCGTGCTACCCACTGCGCCACCTTGATGCCCCAAATGAGATTTTAAAGCTAAATTTAAAGGGTATTTAACACGCTGCCCCTATTTGTCATATAATATAATGTAATGTAATATATACTGTAAGTTGAACTGAAAAGTCTTTATTCATGGTTGTCGTCAGTCATATGAAGAAATAATAGTCAAGTATTCTTATTTAACCAAATAAAAGAATAAAATCAAAAGTATTGAATGGTTAATTTGCATAGTTTTTTTAGATTTTGATGTTGAATGACAAAATAACCACATCAATTTAATTCACTACATAGTTGAGTACATACTTCATGTTGTCATAAATTCATAGTGTGAAGTGTTTCATTTGGGACATCACAACTTAAAATGTTCAATCTTTGCTCTCTTTATGACACCAAAATCTTATTTTGTTCAGGGAAATAAATGTGTCTCCTTGCTGAACAAGAGCAAACCCAGTTAAAATAATCCCACTAAACATCTACTTCTTTCATTGGAGAACTGCGTATTAAGAACATTCAAGGAAATAACTGGAATGTTTTATTTACATTAGCAAAGTCAAGTGAAATGAATAATGAAGCAGGCTTAAAAAATAGGTCACCCTTTATTTTAAGATGTCCTTGTTAAAGTGTAACTATTCATTTCACTTCTGAATAATTATAATCAATCACACCTACTTACTATACGGTTAGGGTTAGTATGTGGGTAAGGTTTAGTGTTAGTCATGCATTTAATTATCCACAATTAATTGTAATTATGCACTGTAAAAAATGCTGGGTCCAAACAATCAATTTGTGTTGAGACAACCTGAAGGAATTGAGTTAACGTATTAGTTTTTACAAATGTAAGTGGATTGAACATAAAATGAGTGGTCTCTGTGTTGCTTGAACTCATTTAAAATAAGTAGTTTGAACATTTTTTTCCACTTTATCTCCTTGATTTTTGTGTTTGTATACACTGTAAAAAATAATTCGTTGACTACTTAAAATAGGTGAGTAAACTCGTTGCCTTTATTTTTAGAATTATGCTCATAGTTCATTTACGTACAAAATTTAAGTGAAGGCAACTAAACAGTTCCAAGTGACATTGTTCGCTTTTAAGGCAACTGGGTATACTCACTTTTTAAAATAAAGTAAATAATCACTTTTAACAGTATATATATATATATATAGGGCCTCACGGTGGCGCAGTGGGTAGCACGTTCGCCTCACAGCAAGAACTATCATATATACATACATACATACATACATACATACATACATACATACATACATACATACATACATACATATATATATATATATATATATATATATATATATATATATATATATTCATTCATTTTCATTTCGGCTTAGTCCCTTTATTAATCTGGGGTCGCCACAGCGGAATGAACCGCCAACTTATCCAGCATATGTTTTACGCAGTGGATGCCCTTCCAGCTGCAACCCATCTCTGGGAAACATCCATACACACCCATTCACACTCATGCACTACAGACAACTGACCCAGCCGAGGCTCGAACCAGCGATCAGCGACCTTCTTGCTGTGAGGCGAACGTGCTACCCACTGCGCCACTGTGAGGCCATATATATATATATATATGTATGTATGTATATATGATAGTGTATGCTGGGTAGCACAATCGCCTCACAGCTAGAAAGTCACTTGTTCGAGCCTCAGCGGGGTCAGTTGGCATTTCTGTGTGGAGTTTGCATTTCCTCCCCGTGTTCGCATGGGTTTCCTCCGGGTGCTCCGGTTTCCCCCACAAGTCTAAAGACATGCACTTGGGTAAGCTAAATTGTCTGTAACGTATATGTGAGTGTATGGGTGTTTCCCAGTAATGGGTTGCAGCTGGAAGGGCATCCGCTGCGTAAAACATATGCTGGATAAGTTGGCGATTCATTCCGCTGTGGCGACCCCTGATTAATAAAGGAACTAAGCCGAAAAGAAAATGAATGAATGAATGATAGTGTATTTTGTGTTATTATGCTTTGTTTCTATTTTTAGGTGTGACTTTATATTCTGTCAAGGGTCTACAGATGAAAAATAGCCATTCATCTTACAGTAATGTTGACTAATGTGCATTGCCCCTGTAAACAAATAAACTTAAAAGAAAACCAGCCAGCATAATGTTTTGAGTGTATAGTAAATACACAGAGCGTGTGTAACAAGGATACTTTAAAATAAAGTGTTAACTAATAATAGATTTTATAATAGATTAGCTATACAATAATAAGCAACAGATAAATAATGTTATGCATTGCATGGCCTTATTGCTGCAAGCGCACATGAATATTTGTGTGTATTGTTGTGAACTCAGCACAACAACGTCTGTTGTCACAGAACTCACGCTAGACATTCGAGAACCTGCAGACTTATTCTACAGTTCTGCATACTTACAAAAGATTGAAAGCCAGATAAACAATGTTTTACTGTAGGATCACTTAAGTCTTTATTTGATTGTCAGGCTTTTCATCCAGTCAGGGGCCTGTGCTATGCAGTAGATGTGTGTTGTGTCCAGTTGTATTAAGCAAGAACGCATGGTTTGCTGTGGTCTGAAACCAGCACTAGATTGATAGAGCAGGTTGTTTTGTCTACAAGCATCTCGCATTCATCAGGGTGATCAATTGCTGAAGGGATCCTACACACACACACACACACACACACACACAATCAAAGAAAACAAAAAACAACAAACAAACCATCAATATAATGTAGATAAACAAGCTTTATAATATTATAGAGAAAATAATAGTTCTAAAAACCCAAAATGTCATGCCCAGCGACTGTTAAACATACTTGTTACAGCAGCGAATGCCAGAATGTGCACAGACACAGTTGTAACAGTCGTATTCCCACTCAGAGTTAAAGTCATGGGTTTGTCCCTCAGGGTCGACACAGCCTGGAAACCAAAGAGTAAATGAAAAGCACAAGAGACGAGATCATGTTTTTATGATTACAGACAATTATGCTTTGGGCCGACATGCTAAACTATCAATATCCAGTGTCCATTATTATGAGCTCAAGTTGTCATTTCTGCAGATTTGTTTTATCTGCTTGGTGTTATCTTATAACATATAGTTTGCAGTAAATATATCTTTCCTAATTGTAATCTAATATGGTATTTTAGTGTTACTGAGTGAGTGATATTAAACACTTTTATTATTAATAAATTCATTACATTTTCTATTCATATTTTCACTTTTATTTTTTGTTACATTTTAGTGATGTTGTTGTATTTGTTTAGATTTTTTAAATATTTCTTTCTAGATTTCGGAAAAGTGCAAGCTTATTATGCTTTAGTTGTAGTTATTTTAGTTGAACGTAATAAAAGAAAAATGATCAATATTTCCTTGGCAATTTGCTGAAATTAAATGGATATTATTTTTGCATGTGATATTTATATTTACTGAATTTAATTGGTTTATTTTATTTATATGTATATTTTCTGGATTTAAATTGACAGTAAATATGATTAATAACTTAGTTATTATTTGAGCGACAGTTGAAAGAAATCTTTAAAAATGTTTTATAACGAATGTTTATCCTTATAAGATGCAATCCTATATAATGCAATATAACAATCATTCTAACAATATTATAACAATATAAGCTGATAACAAGCATTAAAAATGACAAAACTGTTTACAATAAGATCGCTTTTAAATATTACTTACTTTATTAACTAACAATGAGCAATGTATTGTTACAACATAAAAAAAATGTTTATTGTTAATAAATAAACAGCTGGTCATATTTTCTTGATGTTAGTTCAGGTATATTAACAAATACACTTTAAAATGTCATAATGCATAATCTTTTTTTTTTTTGGAACTGAACTAGCACATAAGACATCTCAAAATAAAACCTCAACAAAATATACATCAGCCGTTTTGATTACCTTTCATGTTGTCTAATATGCTTTCGACGGATAACAGATCAACTCGAGGTTTATAAATGTAGCACTCAGCATTGCAGGAAACCACCATGATGAGGAGAAAACACACTCGCAACAGCCACTGAAAAGATGAAGGAGAGAAACATTTCAGTAAGTAAAGGGTTAATAGAGTAAAAAAAAAGTATATTAAATAACTATATTTTCCAAAAATGCAATACAAATGTTTTACAGAAACTCTCCTATTGTAATATAAGCCAGAGCTGATACCATTAGTATTTGATTGTGGTGAAAATGTCTGAAAAGCTGTATTATCTGTTATGAATAATAAACTGTTACTGTACCATGATGTCAGTGTTTGCCGTGTCTGAGCAGGTGCTGATGCGGGATCTGTTCAGACTCCACCTGTGGCTGAATAGACACGCACACACACACACACACCTTTTTATATCATTTAATTTCTGTAATAAATCAAATGTATTTGTCCTGGGTTATTTAAACAAGAACTGAGTTTGAGCATGGGAAGGTAAGGACATTTTCCACAGCAATTAATTAATTTTTAAGCCCGTGTTTGATTATGTCACTTCATTTTGTATGCCTTGGCACTAATGCGTTTAAAAAAAAAAAATCTTTTTTTATTATTTATTTATTGGTTCCTTCAGCTGAATCATTATAGGAGCGACCACTTGAAAATGATCAGAATCTTCTATTTATAATGTGTTTGATGTATAACAATGTCAACATTTTCCCAACGTAAACAACTAATGACATTTCTTCAAACATTTTAAACAAAAATATCTTCTTTTTTTATACATAAAATAACAAAAGGGTTTTGATGTTTATATACATTTGTAGACAACTCAGGCATTTTTTGACCTTCAGAAGAGTTACATTTGGTGGAATAAAGTAGCCCGAATTTTCAATCACAACTAATGAAAACCTGGTTATCTGACCACTTGTCATTTTCTGAGTAAAGCTCTAAATGGCAGTATTTTTAATTGAAATTTGAAAGAACGGTTATCAGGCTTTAATAGAATATAGCTTATAGTAACACTGCTCAAATAAATACAGAGAAATGGAGAATTTCCAAGCGGTCTCTAATTTTATACATATTTTTCATTGTTGGTTTGGGTTTGTCTGACTGAAACATGTGCAGACTGGTTGAGCAGTTAAATTAATCTCTAATCAAACTACTCTGTATTTTCAAAGCTATACTTTTTATATCACACCTAACTGCATAAACAGAAATGGTCATACGCTAATATACAGGACAATGGACAATTGTTATAACACAAATACACACATTTTAATAAATATTTAATAAACGTTTATTATTCCAGTTCAAGATTCCTCCAGGTTAACCCCAATTTCTAAGACCTCCCTTAGGCTTAAGTTACATCAAAAAACAACAACAGTGTTACAGATTGCTACATTCACAGATGTCAATTGCACA
Organism: Danio choprae; assembly: GCA_903798125.1. Lineage (NCBI taxonomy): Eukaryota > Metazoa > Chordata > Actinopteri > Cypriniformes > Danionidae > Danio > Danio choprae. The sequence goes on along the minus strand of CAIGQW010053273.1, from coordinate 1,978,794 downwards.
AACATGAATCGTACATATAAATGAAATAGCTGTATCTCCCTTTAAACAGTTCAATCGATTTAAAAAGTCTTCAATGCAAATATTGGCAAAACATTACAAAATACTCATCGATTCCTGGAATCACATACAAAAAAAATGAATACACATTAATGCACATTAATACAAAGTGTCAAAAATTATGTTAGCAAAAGATACATTTTATATCTCTGTGGCTGTAAGACTTTAAATATGCACCATTAGACACATTAAGACGTACTGTAGAATAGGCAGTATTAATTAATAAAGACTCAAAGTATATTAGCACTTTTCATACTGCATACCAAACATATTGCAAAACGTTCAGCAGTTGAAATACAGTTAGTGTAACAAATCTCAAAACATTAAATGCTAATTATTTCTCTGAATAATGAGGTATCAAAGAAAAATGTAAGAAGTTCTTTGTTGTTTGGCATTTAGAGGTGAAATTATATATAAAAAAGTGCAAGTCGACAAAACCAAATGTTCTGATTTACAGTTAACAAACATTTTTGAAGAAAGTGAACAACAGCAATAAATATATAAAATAAATTATTTCCCCAAGACTGTCTCTCTAACCTAGCAGTATGTTGATGAAGGCAGGTTTGGGGAAAGGCCAGCAGTACTCATTTGGAACGGGTCCCAACACGTTGCACTCGAAAAAGGAGAAGAGCGGGAACCAGATGCGCGCTCTCCTGCTGTGCTGATAGGCTTGTGTGTTGGCCAGCGTGTGGTAATACAGGAACAGTCGGGTGGTGATGTAGAAGGCGATGAAGACGTCAATGGAGTAATGTTCATGAGCCGCCAGGATGAAGAAGATACCAAACAAGTTCAGCACCCACGACATGGTGTGGATGAAGTTCCAGTTACGCGGCGTGTCTGAAAGATTACATAAAGAAACTGATCACACTAATAAAATGATATTGACTCTTAAAGGGATAGTTCAAAAAGATGAAAATTCTGCTTATCCTTCACTTGTTCAAGTCCTGTTTGAGTTACTTTCTTTTGTTGAACACAAAAGGAGATATTTGGAAAAATGCTGGTAGCTGGCACCCCTTGACTTCCATTTTATTAATTTTTTTTCTACTATGGACATTTATTGGCGCTAGCAACCAGCATTCTTCAAAATATCTTATTTTGTGTCCAACAGAAGAAACTCATAAAGGTTTAAAACCACATGAGAAAGAAGAAGTAATGAGACAATTTTCAGTTTTCAGTGAGCTATCCCTTTAAGTATAAGAATAATACTAGGAGTTTGATTGACAGGCGAGCGGACCAATCCCAGTACTGATGTTGGGTTATTATTATTATTATTTAGTTTACTTTAATTCAATCATTTACTCATGCTTAAAGGGATAGTTCACCCAAAAGTGAAAATGTACTCACTACACAAACTCAAGTGGTTGCAAACGTTTTCCAAAAGCAGATCTTTTGAAGAAAGCTGAAAACCTGTAACCACTGACATCCATATTAGGAAAAAAAATACAATACTATGGAAGCCAATGGTTACAGGTTTTGAGATTTCTTTAAAATATCTTCTTTTGTGTTCAACAGAAGAAAAAAACTCATAAGGATTGGAACCACTTAAAAGAGTGAGTAAATAGTGAGCAAATTTTAATTCATCATATGAAAGTATTTCGAAGAAATTTCTGTCTGCTTCGGTCCAAAATCAACATCAGAAATATTTACCATTTTCTCTGGGATTGTGGGAGATTACAGTGAGAATGTCAAATGTAAAACTGTGCCAAAAAAAAACTTTGAGGAATTGATTCTGCTTGGATTGTGAGATTTTCAAAATGCATCGCTATTCTCTTGAATGGTTTCTGAGCCTAGTTTTACAGCAGGTGGCGCTGTATGTTTACAAACAGCAACTGTCTGCTTGCATCCAATTCCTTACAAATTCCACTTGAACCCAATCATTAATAAGAGTGTTTATAGTGAGCTGTGTTTACATTAATCTCATGACATAAAAGCCAGAATCTATTCAAGAGAGACCAATAATGCATTTTGAAGATATCAGTCGCAGAATTAATTTTTTGAATGATTTTTTTTGCAACAACTCAATATTATATATATTACAATTTACAAAGAGGAAAACTCTCCCCAGTACTTACATTCAGTGACAAAAAAATTAAGCATGGTGAGAACCACAGTGTGTCCACTGAACATGTAATCTCCACATGTATGAACTCCAGTTAAAGACATGCCGAGTCCACTCCAGATTTCCAGTGCACGCTGCACTTTAGTCCATGCGTCGCCATATATCTGCAAAACACACATTCATATGATGTTAGTGGACACTATTTGGAACTGCACATTCCTGGATAAACTAAGAAATTGCTCTTTTTTTCTTCTTCTTTTTTTTACATATCAGAACAGGCAAAATAAGTAATTTACTAGAGGATCTGATAAAATTAGATTTGCTGCAATCTTTTTTATATTATATTATTATTTAATTGAAATATTATTATTTGAATCTCAGTTTAAATTACTGATTCAATAACAGTATGACTATAAACTGCTATACCTGTGAGAACATTTATACTTATACATTTATACTTATAACATTTATACACTGAAATACAGTTGCAATCAGAATTATTAAACCCCCTGAATTATTAGCCCTCGTTTATTTCTTTCCCTAATTTCTGTTTAACGAAGAGAAGATTTTTTTCAACTCATTTCTAAACAATAGTTTTAATAACTCATTTCTAATAACTGATTTATTTTATCTTTGCCATGATGACAGTAAATAATATTTTACTAGATATTTTTCAAGACACTTCTATACAGCTTAAAGTGACATTTAAAGGCTTAACTAGGTTAATTAGGTTAACTAGGCATGATAGAGTAATTAGGCAAATTATTGTATAATGATGATTTGTTCTGTAGACAATCAAAAAAAAACTATAGCTTAAAGTGGCTAATAATTTTGACCTTAAAATGGTTTAACCTTAAAATTATTGTATAATGATGATTTGTTCTGTAGACAATCAAAAAAACTATAGCTTAAAGTGGCTAATAATTTTGACCTTAAAACTGCTTTTATTCTAGCCAAAATAAAACTAATAAGTTATTAGACATACTGTGACAATTTCCTTGCTCTGATAAACATCATTTGGGGGTTTAATAATTCTGATTGCAACTGTAATTAAACTGGAATGGTTTACATTAATATAAAAATTAGTAACACTTAGCATCAGTCATTAGCATAGGTTAGGGTCACTTTATTTTCTTGTGGTCCAAACAGTCTATAAAAGTATACATACATGAAACACCCCAAATTCCTCCCTCATTTCTTTTCTTTCTTTCTTTTTTTTTTTCTTTTTCTCTTCCCCCCTCTTTTCTCTGTATCTTCTTTAGTTCTCTTATACATATAATATTATCATCATGATGTTACAACTACTTGTTTAAAAGAAAAAAAAAAGTTGACACTTTATTTCAATACTCCATTTTAGACATTCTACTAACTGTAAGTGTCTTTGCAACTATTTGTCCATTTATTCTACTTACCCTAACATTAAATTTAATATTCTAATGATCATTAGTTGATATGTAGATGTGAAGATACTTAATATTTAAATTAATGTCTAATATGGACTGTCAAAACAAAAATACAACCCTTAATATTATATAATGTAACACTTAATATATATATATTTATTTATTTGTGTTTTCTGAAGAAAATGTGGTGGCATTTTGCCAATGCAAAAGCCGTGGTCACAACACTAGTTTTTTCTGTGCAAGGTTGCAAACTGATGACAGAATAAAAGGAAAAAGACGATGAATTGTTTGTACATACTGATATTACATTTAATGTAAAGAGAAGAAAACTGCTCTGATAACTTGCAGATCAAATTATTATTTGATTCTCAAGAAGACACCAGTGTAAACAAGACCAGTACATCAAACATGCCTTCTAACATCACATTTCCACTGAACATCAAATAATACCACAGAATTGGATGAAACGCCTTGACCTTAACACGTTTAAACGGCAGCCTGTTCAGCAAAGAGGCATAAAATTGATCAGAAGCAGCAGAAACATAACTACTTTTTCTTTCACAAATAAAAACTACTTTCTATTCATTATAGAATCCTGAACAAATATCCTAGCTGCAAATATTAAGCTAATATTAAGATGTTAATATGCAAATATTAAGCTAATTAAGCAATCATTTCTGAGCACCAATTAGCATATTAGGATGATTTCTGAAATGTTGCTAAAATATATATTTGAAAATATATTAGGACAGAAACTGTAGCAATAATAATAATTCTAATAATAATAATAATAATAATAATAATAATAATAATAATAATAATAATTAGCACAAAGTTTTAGTTTTTTGATTAAATAAATGCAACCTTGTTGACACGGTTAAAAAATATTTTTCATATGTTCTATAGAGTATGTGGTTCAAAGATAAAAAGTTTTTTAAGCATTAAAATAAAATTTACATTTAGTATGTCCTTTTCATAAGATATATGGGCAGCTTTTACTAAATATTCAAGGAGTTAATGTGTGACCATCTTCATAACCATCTTCATACAGCTGTATAATGATCGTTTCCCCTCTACAATGAACTTCCTTAAATTCTGATTTTGATTAATATTTGCTTCATCCCTTAATTTGTGCACTGAATGTTACCTATTACGCTTTATACAATATGACATATTTCAGCTCTAATTCTGTTTAAAGAGATTCAGTCAAAACCTGACAAACAAGTGTTTTACTGTGTAGCATTTGTGTTGTCAGGAAATGCAAGCAGGAAATTTTGAGTTGGCAAAAACACGTCTGATTTCACTGGCTGTCACAGATGCACCTCAGAGGCAGAAAATGAGAAAGACAGAATGTGTTTATAACTCTGTATATCTGCAGTTTCCTCACCTTGCCTGAGCACTGCAGATGATGACCAGGAACAGACAGTGAAGTGACAAACATTGTGACGCAGCGCAGCAAAAACACAGTGCCTGTCAAATTACACAGCCTGCGAAACAGAATAGACCTAAAACACACAAAATGAAGTTACAAAAGGATGAAATTGATCAGAAGTTAAAAAAAATACATTTTAAATATATGCTAAACATATTTTGCATGCGTGTATATTTTGTTTGTAAATGTGAAGCTCAATAAAATATATTTAAATTGGGATTTCAATTTTAAAATGTAACATTGTTTAATTTTAACCTGATTAAACAAAAATATATATTTTAAGTGTTTCAGAGTCAGACAAACACATTTATAACCTTACAATTGAATGTGGATGGAGATCTAAAGTTTATTACATTGTAAAAAAATACATTATTAAAATTTTGAAAATCTAAATTTGTATTTTAAACAAATACAAAAATGATTTATTCTATATTTATTTATAGTATATTTTCAGAAATATACAAAACAATTTTTTTAAATTATATATATATATATATATATATATATATATATATATATATAGGCCATTATCCCCATCTATATTTTTCCAAATATACCTGAAAATATCTTTTACCATATGGGAATAATAAAAAAGTCACTCTTTTAGCAGAGTGAAAAAACAACAACAACTTATGCATTAACCAGAATCATTCTCATTCATTCACGGTCAAAGAACATGTAGCAGGAAGCTCTCTGTCTGATAATCAAACATGACAATAACATTTGCATGATATTTGCATAGCAATGAAGCATTTTTATAAATACCAGCAATTTCTGATCAGAACAGTTTTGAGAGCACAGTAAACTTTGTGCAGTGTTTGTATTTAACTGTTTACCTGTGTTTGTGCATCAACAACACCAGCATTAGTATGGAGCCCAATACCACTGCACACGCTTCAGCCATAGCAAAGGCCCAGGGAATTCTGGGAACACTGACACATAAATAACAAGGTTAAGACTCCCAAACCACAAAAAATACATTCATTTGAACCGAACAAATGAAAGCAAAGTTAAATGGTGCATTTAGAATAATCAAATCATATAAAATTAAATAATAAAATCAAAATGAAATAGAAGTAGTGGTAGTAGTAAATTTCTTCTGAAGGCCAGAGGGCGCTCTTGTGTGGAAATTCATTCATTTTCTTTTTGGCTTAGTCCCTTTATTAATCTGGGGTCGCCACAGTGGAATGAACCGCCAATTTATCCAGCATTAGTTTTACGCAGCTGCAACCCATCACTGGGAAGCATCAATACACTCCTTCACACTCATGCACTACGAAATACTTTTCACATACTTTCAGATGTAGCAGCAAGATTAACATCACCGTCATCATCACAGAACAATTCTTTATTGCTTAATTAAAGATAATAGTTAAAAGTTAATCACATAATGAACATGATATTCCATAGCTGGTCCATGAACTATGACTACGACTGTGAAGAAAATGCTATGTATGAAAGCACGTTCTGGAGATTTATAACTACTAATCACAGAATGGCTTAATTTACAATATGCACACAGTAAAAAAACAACAACTCTCCTTTGATTAATTCCTGTGGCCTAATTTAGAGCAATATTTAGAGCAATAAAAGTTTTTTTGTTATATGAAAAACATAATTTTGATCTCTGTTGCCCAGCAGATTCAAAATGTTCACAATAAGGTTAAATACATAAATAAATATTAAGCTGAAGTTTTAATTATACTCTACTAAATATTCGGTAAACTAAAAGAGAAGGCACTACGCCAGATGTCTACAGAAGTTAGTTCAGTGCATGCATCAAAGATGAATACGGCAGTAATAAATATCCACACACAGATATGCAGGGTATAAAGCACCAGAAAAAAATGTATGCGCAACCTCAGAGGCCACAAAAAGAGCAAAATACAAAACGTTTTCTGACGTTTGTGTATATAATCATGAAAAATTGTTTGCATGTACAATGAGATTTAGTGCCTGTGTGCATACTCGGATGTCCATGGGTGTTTTCTTGAGTATTTAGAGCGCAGATGCATGTTTGAACTTTGCACTGAGGAAGAGATTTCTACTCAAAAACGTTTTGCACTTCCGCACCGCCTCTAATGTAGCATATATGTTTTTCAGGCGCTTATCCTTGTGCAGATTTTTATTACTTCTCTACTAAATATTTATTTTTAATTAAATACCAGCGCAGTTTTTGTTGGCTCTGAAATCACCTAGTTTGGTCAGAGAAACTATCATTTTGACCTCAGTTGCTAAGCAGATTCAAAAGGATGACTAACATTTTACAAATAAAATTTGTTTGGATTATTTTTTGTAAACTGACGGTTACATTAATGTCCAGTAACAAAAATACATTTGTAAATATATGTTGTAATTAATAAAACAATATATATTTTACATAAAATTCTTTCGTTTTGAAAAAAGCTTGATTACTTGATTTGTTCTAATAGAAAATGTTGAAATAAATGCTTTCAATATATATCTTAAATTAAAATAAAATCAATTTTGCATTAAAATTTCAATGATCTTAATATCAAGAAAATATTACGTTATTTTCATAACACATATCACTCGAACCAATTGATGAACTAATGCACCAACCTATCCCAAAAAACCCTAACCAATCCAATCCTTCCTCACCTATCCAGAAATATATCAGGAAGTGGCGGGTACGTCCTCATATCAGGAACCCGCTCGTGCACCAACACCATGACGAATGATGTCACTCCGCACACCATCATGGCGTAAAGAGCACCGAGTGCAGTTTTCCAGTACTCTGGATCCAGACGGGCACAATGCGACTTCCGCTTCCCATTGGAGTAACTATGTTCCCCACCGACTGTAGCGACCGTCCCGTTACAGAGGTGATGGTCTGCTGATGCTCGCTCTAGATACCCATTGGACAGGATCTGCTCTGTTCCTCCAGTGTGTATTTTAGACAGTGCACTGGAGTCTGAGTGTGTGAGGGTGGTGTAGTGTTTTTGTAGTCTCCGTAAGGCCAGTGATAGTCTCTTTATGTCACCCAGCACCTTGAGCTCCAATGGAGGAGATCGCAGATCCTTCTCGGTGAGACACAGCAGGCTGGGACCATCCAGACGGTGTTTAGAGCATAACAGATCCACATATTCACGAAAACCCTGATCTCTTAGCCAGACTGCAACCTGCTTACTGTTCCAGCCCTCCACACCGGTGTCTCTGGAGCCCGGCATACCTGCAGACAGACAGGATTTTAGACTTGATTTAAAAGGAGAAATGGAGAATCAGAAACTATGTATAAATATGGAATTTTTATATAAGTCTTTTTTGTATAAAATATGAAATTCTGAATGTATACTAAGAATGTGTCACAACAGATGTCTGGTAGGTTTTTAATTTTCATTAACTTTCCTTCGCCTTAGTCCCTTTATTCATCAGGGGTTGCCACAGTGGAATGAACCGCCACCTTATCCAGCATATTTTTTACATGCCCTTCCAGCTGCAACCCAGTACTGGGAAACATCTATACACACTCATACATTACGGCCAAATTAGTTTATTCAACTCAGCTGTATTTGGACTGTGGGGGAAATGGTTGTGATGGTTCCCCTTCATATGGGGAACGGAGACGTGTGTCTGGGACCAGACATATGGGAGTACGTCAGACGACCAATCACTCTGAAGAGTAAGAAAACGGGCCAATGAATGTCAAATGAATTGGCAGAGCTCAGCTCCACAGCTGACAGTAATTAGCTAATAGTGCTATATAAGCTGTCGGCTGAGAAGCGAGCATTAGAATTTTACTTCAGAGCCTCTCACTGAGACTGAAGAACCCTTTCTGCTAAGCTGACTTCCAGCTTCCCCCCTCGGCACGGATGCGCTGGCTCACAGCTGGCCACTGGGTATGCACAAATATGCGTTCCCTCCAGTGAGCCTAATAGCACAGACATTGTGCAAAGTCAAGGAGGACGAGGACCAGGTCTTGTTTGTTGCGCCTCTCTGGCCCAACCGGACCAGCCTTATTCAGCCACGGAGTGTTCCCCCTGACCAGTCGGACCCGTGTCTTCCCTACCCGCTAACCAGCTTATCATATGTAGTACTACCCCTCATTAGGGTTAGTCCATATGCTCTATTACCATCAAGTCTCCCCTCTTAGGTAACAGGTGATCCCTGCAGCGTCCTCTCCCTTCAGGGACTGGCACGCTTTCCCAATGTACTGTCGTATTCTAAAAATCCCTACTACTTTGGCTAGGTAAAAGTTCAATTACGACTCCTGATCTAATTCTAATTATTCCCATGTGAAGGTAATTAAGGGCCTAGGGGACGTTGAAAGGTTGCGCTCTTGGTGATGCTTGTGCACTCACGCTACGCTTGGCAAACTGCACATCAGGAGCGTGATGGGCTTGGCTGCTGTGGCGTTTTCCATACACTCTCCCATATGTCTGGTTCCAGACACATGTTGAAGTTTCCATATGAAGGGGAACATCCTGGTTATGTCCGTAACCCACGTTCCCCGAATAGGGAACAGAGACGTGTGTCTCCACTGCCACAGCACCTGAGTCTCCAGCTGTTAGCTAAGTGTTTGGCTCTTCAGCAGGCAAATTCTAATGCTCGCTTCTCAGCTGGCAGCTTATATGGCACTAATAGCTAATTACTGTCAGCTGTGGAGGTGAGCTCTGCCAATTCATTGGCCCGTTTTCTTACTCAGAGTGATTTTTCAGAGTGATTGGTCGTCTGACGTACTCCCATATGTCTGGTTCCAGACACACGTCTCCATTCCCTATTCAGGGAACGTGGGTTACAGACGTAACCAGGACGTTCTTCTTTTTGCAGGGAAGTTATAAAAGTTTCACAAAAAAAAAAAGACACGTGTCATGTCCCATGATTTCTGTTCCATTCTGTTGCAATCTGTCTAGCTGTGTTTTGCAAACACCAAAATCCAGCCAAACTATACAGAGAATCCATAAAGTGCTAGATCACAAATAAACAAACTTCACTGTTACTCACCATCACACAATAGAAACTAATGGCTTCCAAAATTCTCAATGTTCTTAAAAACACCTTTTATGTTCCAAATAAAAAAAGTCAGTTATACAGGTTTGTAACACAAGTGTGAGTAAATGATGACTGTGTTTTCTTTTTGGGGTGGAGTATCTTTAAAAATCACTTGTCAACTAATCATCCAGGCAAGCTGGTTTTAAAAACATGACGTTTTCCACATCCCTAATCAAAAAAATGCAGCAACACAAGCAGACAATCGCTTTGTACAGCAGTTTCATATTCTAAAGTTATTCACTATCAATTTCTCTCTCTGACTCCAAAGGTCTGTGTTCAATCAGTATAATATCTGAGAACATTCAGTCTTAAATTCTGCTGATTCTGGAGTGCTAAAGGGCAGCGTTTCTAACAAACACACAAGAGCCACTTTCTTATCAGTCATTGTGTGTAATCTCTGTTATCAGTTCAAAGAATGTCTGAAATGTCATCACTGTGCTGGGCTGATTTAAATCTGCAGTAAAGGAGTCCTGACATGAGGAATCAAATGCGTGCTTGATTTTGACAGATAAAAGGTAATGCAATAAAAGTAGCATGTGGTGTCACACGTGTATTTCTATTTTTAATGGTATTCAGAATTGAACTCACTATTATTGCAGTCACTATTATGTTAATAACATTTATTGTTCATACACACACACACACACGCACGCACGCACGCACGCACACATACATACATACAATAAACATTATTCGCATAATATTAATAGCATATTATTAACATAATAATAAAATATTATAATAATGTTTATTGTCCATACATGTTATTAATGTAAGAGTTATTACAATAATAGTGACTTCATTTATGTGATCTTAAAATAGTAGAGAACTTATGTCTTCAAAACGTGCTGATAAATGATAAAGATAAATGTAGTTTTTTTTTCCAGTATTCATTAAAGTAGATATTTTAGCTGGAATCATGGATGACGGTGACTCCAAGTTTCAAGTCAATGGCTATCAGGACTTTGTGAGTCCAAAAAACAGACAGACAAATCAAAAACATACAACTAATCGAAAGCAATAGCTCCTGACATTAAGAAGTTTTACGAAATACAAATTAATGGTCGGTCAGTGCAAGAAACTGAAGAATATTTACAAAACTATTGTAGTGTGCATCACCAAGGACCAAGTTCAAACATCTACACCTGTCATCAGGGCAAAGGACTTGCAATGTGCAGTTGTGCACACAGATAGGCACAATCAGATAACTCTGATAAGCTGAACTACATTATAAACAAGCACCCTTATTATGATTTGTGTTAGACCTACTGTACTGGCAGAACAGGATACTGAAATAAACCAACATTTCTAGGCTGTGCTGAGATTTTTCACACCAGCTTTTGTGTTACAAATAAAAAGAGGGGAATCTATGTAGATTGTAATGGAAAATGTTTATGGGCAATTATTCATTTAAAATGTAATGGGTCAAAGACCTGTTTTTGTTGCCTGCATCAAATTTAATTTACAATAGTGATTTTATATACACTACCGGTCAAGAGTTTATGATCAGATTTTTTAATGTTTTAAAATAAGTTATCCTGCTCACCAAGGCTGCATTTATTTAATTAAAAATACAGTACAAATTGTCAAATTGTGAAATGGTATTGCACTATAAAATAACTGTTCAAAAGTAGCTTATAATTTAATTGAATAATTTATTCCAGTGATTTTAAAGATGAATTTTCAGCTTCATTACTCCAGTCTTCACGATCGAGTCACATGATCCTTCAGAAATCACTCTAATATTAATTACTATTATTATTATTATTATTATTAATGGTAATAGTAATAAAAGCAATAATGACTGGAGTAATAATTTCATTTGAAACTACATACAATAACAAAGCAGTTGTTTAAAATTTTAATAAATGCCACCTTGATGAACAGAAAAATTTTCTTTAAACAAATAAATAAATAAATAAATAAATTGATCTCAAACTTTTGACCGGTAGTGTACGTAAAAAGCATATTGAATGCATATAAAGTGGCTGCTTTAATATTTCCAATAACTTTTGCAAAAATGAAATAATGTTCCCTAATCATGAAACAACATAATTTTGTTAATTTAAATTATTAAAAAATCTAAATCTAAATTATTAAAAAATAATAATAGATAGAAATTAAAGGAACAAATTAATAAAAATTTAGATGATAAAAAAAAAATTCTTGGCTGACAGATAAATCAAGCCTAGTGGTTTGTATAGGAGAGATTTAAAAAATGGTCTTGTAATATATAATAAAATAAATTTAGCTGTAAATCAAGATCATTTATATAAACTATTGTTACACTAGATGCCAATTTTGACTTCTCAAGGTAAGAAAACATTCATTCATTCATTCATTTTCATTTCGGCTTAGTCCCTTTATTAATCTGGGGTCGCCACAGCGGAATGAACCGCCAACTTATCCAGCATATGTTTTTACGCAGCGGATGCCCTTCCAGCTGCAACCCATCTCTGGGAAACATCCATTCACACTCATACACTACGGACAATTTTAGTCTACCCAATTCACCTGTACCGCATGTCTTTGGACTTGTTGGGGAAACCGGAGCACCTGGAGGAAACCCACGCCAACACAGGGAGAACATGCAAACTCCACACAGAAACGCCAACTGACCCAGCCGAGGCTCGAACCAGCGACCTTCTTACTGTGAGGCGAACGTGCTACCCACTGCGCCACTGTGAGGCCATAAGAAAACATATATAGTCATAATATTTCACTCTAAAATTTAAAATAATTAAACAGGTCACTTTCTAATATACAAAACCTCTTTCCAACTCTGACCCACACAGGACTGATACACTGTACAGTATGCATACAAGCATTTCCAAGAAGATAAATAAATGTTCCTGGTATTAGTTTACTGTCTCTCTACAATACTGATCTTCAATGATCCCTAAATGACAGACTGTCAAACATGTGACCAGGATAACTGGGGAAAAAAATATCATGACAGCTTCTTAAATCAATAATCCTCATCAGCTGTAATCTATTTCACTTAACACCATGATTAAAATCACTGGGTGTGAACACACATACACAAATACAAGAATACTGCCACTCTGTACCAAGAGCAATTATTGATTCAGAGCAGTTAAACCAAGCATCTGTCCTCTTGCACAACGCTGCATGAACAAACAGCCTCTTGTTACCAAATCCAGAGGCATTTGGAGGAGTTTTATCTAATATACATCTACTGAGATCCAGCAAAAGTGTTGTTAAAGTCTGTGGATTAAAATCTTAATACACCACACCCTCAGTTACCATTGACCTTTCTTATCATTAATTATGTTTTACACTCTGTACCTGAATTAATGTACTGGAAATACAGATTATAGGAATGTAAACTGAGTTTTAAATAAACCTAATAGTTAGAAGAAAGCCAAATATGAAGGGTTTATCAGTGCTTATTCCCAAAACAAATAATAAATAACAAAAAAGATGAATTTGTTTGTATCTAATAACCAATAATAAAGTTTTATCTGATAAACACACTGATGTAGAACAGCAATTATGGTTCAGTAAAATAATTGGATGAATAGAAGCTACAAAACTCAAAAACTGAAAACAGAAAAATTAAGTAATTTAATTCAATGGTAAATCTATATACTGAGCATATTCTGAAATATACTGAACATATATACAGAAAATTATGTTCCTTCAACAGAAAAAAAAATATTAAATGTATTATTACTGTTTCTAAATGTTTATCTGTTATTTCTCTTGGTTTTATTATTTTTGCTCTATATGTAGTTTGATTTTATGCAAAGCGCTCTGGTCAGTCTTGTGGCTGTTTTTAAATGTACTTTATAAATAAATGAACTTGAACTAATGGGTCAACACACACACACAGACACACACACACACACACACACACGGACAGACAGACAGAGAGAGACATAGAGACAGACATACATACATACAAACAGACAGACAGACAGACAGACAGACAGACAGACAGACAGACAGACAGACAGACAGACAGACAGACAGACAGACAGACACACACACACACACACACACACACACACACACACACACACAAATCTGCTAAAAATGTACAAATAATTTAACTTTTGTCAGATAGCAAAGAAAATACTTGATTTGATACAGTTTAAAAAGCCTACATACAAATGATTACTTTATCGTTCTATGATATGTGAGGCCTCACAGTGGCGCAGTGGGTAGCACGTTCGCCTCACAGCAAGAAGGTCACTGATCGCTGGTTCGAGCCTCGGCTGGGTCAGTTGGCGTTTATGTGTGGAGTTTGCATGTTCTCCCTGTGTTGGCGTGGGTTTCCTCCGGGTGCTCCGGTTTCCCCCACAAGTCCAAAGACATGCGGTATAGGTGAATTGGGTAAGCTAAATTGTCCGTAGTGCATGAGTGTGAATGGATGTTTCCCAGAGATGGGTTGCAGCTGGAAGCGCATCCGCTGCATAAAACATATGCTGGATAAGTTGGCGGTTCATTCCGCTGTGGCGACCCCAGATTAATAAAGGGACTAAGCCGAAATGAAAATGAATGAATCTATGATATGTAAACAAAATAGTATGTGATAAATCTAACAACATTTTACAGCCATATTTTTCTAAAATCCTTAAAAGCTTTTGTGCTAACTTCAGACGCTAGAGGTGCCAAAGAACAAGCTGGAACTGGATTGCGCAAGACTGTGAACCCCAGAAAGTGGCGTCATGAAGTAAATTCTAGAAATATTCATCAATTTAAAAATGATAAACTGTGAAATCTGTGCTCCCAAACAAACGAGGCCCCTATTTAACTATATGTCACCTGACAACTTCTAAAACAGATACTTTACACACAAATGAAAACAAAAGGAGAATGATAGGAAGAATACAATTTTAGTCACCATTCACTTTAAAAACCTGAATGGTTGTCAGCTACTAAAATCTCCTTTGAGAAAACAGAAATCATACAGATTTGAAACAACAGAGAGCACAGTAAATTATGTTTCCTTTTTAACTATATATGCTTGTGGAAACAGTTCAATTTAACCTCATATATCCTACGTATAACCGTATAGCTTAAAGCACTGCTCATTGTGTCTGTCCAAAGAAATTTCCGTCACGACTCACATATAGACTTAAACACACAGACAACAAACCAGAATACACTGACAAAACCGACTGGTTCTGTCAGCGTGGAAGAGTGTGTGTGTGTGTGTGTGTGTGTGTGTGTGTGTGTGTGTGTGT
>CAIGQW010053273.1:1923354-1940569 GCA_903798125.1 Danio choprae | reverse complement strand
ATCTATCTATCTATCTATCTATCTATCTATCTATCTATCTATCTATCAGGTAATTTCTTTGTGCAATTAAAGTGAAATTCCTAATAAACCAAGTCTCAAGTGTATATTTGTACTGTACATTATAGGGATTTATATGTTGTCACTGGCCTTATTTTCTACAGAATGCCTATATAATACTCTTTTAAAGCACCAAGTTAAAAACTGTGATTATACCTATATATAGTAACAATAATAATTAGAAGCTCTGTGTTGGGTATCATTACAATTACAGCTTTATTCCACATAGTTAAATAAAAGTTACTGACACTTACAGTAGAATGTCATGGATATAATGTATGGTATGTAAAAGCACATTTGTAGTTTTTTCAGTGTTTTGTTTTGCAAAAAAAAAATGCAAATATTTGACAACACATCAAACCCACAATGCAGTTCTCAGATTCTGATTTCAGACTGTTATACAAGTGAAAGAAATATTCATTTTCTTTTAAATGTTATCAGATCGTGGAACATCTGAAAAAACTAAAACCAGTATTAGTGTAAAAGTAATACCAGATTTCCCATTATTCACATCTAGTCATATCTCCATACATATTTACAGAATCTGGTATTATAGTCATGACATCTATATTAATATTGTGCCATATGATGCACGCATAGTCACTCTCTAATTTTCTCAGCATTTTTGGTCCGACACTTTGTCAGTACAGTCCTTTAATGCCTCAAGCAGAGCTCAAGCAGCTTTTTAGTGGACTTGAGAAACACCTTTCAACCAGAACACTGACCTTTGCCTCCTCAGAACCTTCCAGATTTAGTAAGCAGTGTTTTGGAGTGGTGTCTGCCAGGTCACATGCTGCGGTATATTTTGATGATGTCTCTGATAGGGCTGCGACACACGGGGCAGGATGGGTTTGACGTCTCCGTCAGCTTCACACCACAGTCAGAGCACACACACATGTGTCCGCATGCATACAGCACTGAATCCACCGGCTTATCACAGCAAATCAAACACTCCTCTCCAGTCAAAGCACAGCAGGATGGAGACTCTGAGGACAGCGAACCGAATGCTGTTCCTGGGGACCAGAGAAAACAGAAATGATGTTTTTGGTTGAAGAATTTGGTGAATAAAATACCAGAATGAAAGACAGAAACATACCCAAAGAACTACTGAGGCTTTGTGGGCGGGGCTGAGAGCTGTCTGTACATCTCCTGACCGTTGTACTGTGAATCTGATTGGTTGAGAGGTGACTGGCATCACTAAAGATGGACCTCTGTGTTTCTGAACAGGAGGGAGAGTAACCACGGGAAGTGCCTGAAGACAAACGCACAAACAAAACATTATAAAAAGAAATGTATGTGTGCTCCTGCAATGCTTTCTATTGTTGTAATGCCATGAAATAAAATAATTCATATTCATTTAATAATTTTAATTTCTTACTGCTACAAACAATGATTTTAATTACATTTTTACATTCCAATTATTTATAGAATTTAATATCTTTACTATGTGAATTGTTTACCCTGTTCTTGCAATGTTTTCTATTGTTGCAATGTCACACATTTAAAAATGAATTTACATATATTTTATTACTTTATTGAATTGAATCATATGCTACTTTTGTCATTTTATTATATTAATTCAATTCTTGTTTATTTGTATAGCACTTTTCACAATAACTATTGTTTCAAAGCACCGTTACAAAAGGTGCCCTTTATTGCATTGCTATCAAATTCAGAACAGTTATTAGTTACCATAACTTTATTAGTTACTAATAACTTTAACTAATTAAGTAGCAACTAACAGCTTTTAACAGTTAAAGTTATTATATATAAACAGCAGTTATATTACTTAGAATTTTACTTAATCAAAGAGGTAAAGTAAAAATGATACTTTATTACAACATTTAATAATTCATGTAAGAGCAATGATTTTTCTAATGATATTTTTTTACCCAGTATGCTGATTTGCTTGATGTGTGTCTGCAAGTGAAAGATCATCCACAGAGGAGCTGAATTATCCACACACATCTCTCTACAAGCTCTGCCTCCATTATGACTCACAAGCACCTCCCCCTCAGCTGTTGCCCGGAAACCGATGATGTCTCCGCCGACAAGTGCTGAGGTCATGCTGCTAAAAGCCCAGAACTCCTTCCGGTCCAGCAGTTCGTCCGGATCCACCGGCAGGTGCTTTGAGTTTATATGAGCTGGATTGCAAGAAGTGAATCCATAAGACAAAAATCCTGATGATCTGAGCGAGACCTTTAGGAACACACACTCTCCGCAGCGCAGTGGCCGGTGTGTGAACACCAGAGAGCAGGCCTCGCGTCTGTTGTAGTAACGCACCGCAATGTGTTCGGTCAGCAGACGCAGAGCACTGCCGTGGACGCTGTGGAAATGTAGGTCATCGCTGAGCTGACGGGACAACAGCAAGTTGAGGGCGTTTGGAGAGCTGGAGAAAGATGGCAGATCCTCCTGGAGGTCAAACTCTGAGCAGCCGCTGGACAGATGCCAGTCATCCATGCCTTCATGAGTCACTGCAGTACTGAGATATTCAGCTGGCAGCATCTTACTGTCTGGAAAACAAACACACACAGCGTTTAAAATCATAATCATGTTATTTTTCAAAGTGACTACTTACATTTTTTTTGCTTTAAAGAAAACCATAAGAAAACCATAGAGAGATGGAGCTGAGCTACCTTGCAATCAACCAGTAAACCCTTGCAATCACAACAATATGATTCCTGTTTTCCCAATTTTTAAAAAAAACTGACTTTTTTGTTTGTTTGTTTGTTTGTTTAAAACAGTCGGTCCCTCTTTTTGAACATGAAGGAGAAAATGACACGTTCAACTTAAAATTATTGCCAATCTTCAAAACTTTGGTGGATAGATTTAAACTTGGTCTTAAAGAAGACAATTGTCAGATTGTAGCTGAAGTAAAAATAGTATAAAATAAGATTAGTTATGTGTTATATGAAAATAATAAAACAATTATAAATTAATCTTCTTTACATTATATAAAATATATAGTTCACCAAATCTATTTTCCCGAACATTGAGAGAAATTCAAAGCTTAATATTTGAACACATTTTATTCCAAATGTAAAGTTGATATCTCAAAAAAAATGTCTTTAGTAAGATTTTGTTTGAGCACAAAGACATCACCATCCAGCTATTTCTGTGTAGGATTTGAGCAATATGAACAAAAATATTTAATATTACTACATTTTATTTGAATGAAAAAATAAAAAGCTGTTCTTTTGAACTGCCTATTCAAATATATATATAAAGGGCCTCACTTTGGCGCAGTGGGTAGCACGTTCGCCTCACAGCAAGAAGGTCGCTGTTTCAAGCCTCGGCTGGGTCAGTTGGCGTTTCTGTGTGGAGTTTGCATGTTCTCCCTGTGTTGGCGTGGGTTTCCTCTGGGTGCTCCGGTTTCCCCCACAAGTCCAAACACATGCGGTACAGGTGAATTGGGTAAGCTAAATTGTCCATAGTGTATATGTGAGAATGAGAATGTGTGGATGTTTCCCAGTGATGGGTTGCAGCTGGAAGGGCATCTGCTGCGTAAAACATATGCTGGATAAGTTGACGGTTCATTCCGCTGTGGCGACCCCAGATTAATAAAGGGACTAAGCCGAAATGAAAATGAATGAATGAATGAATATATATATAAATAATATCAGTTATCAATGTTCAATACTATCAATAAAATTGGTTAATATTGATGAAAAATGTTATTGAATATATATTTGTATTAAATTTATAAAAAGCTATAATTTGAGAATTACAAGTGTTAACCCCGCTGGACTGAATTCAATTTAATCTCTTTGAATTTAAAACTCATGATTGCTAAAAAGTCCAACCAAAATGTTCTAAGATTGTTGTATCTCTGCTAAAAAAGAACCACTCAAGCGGCATGACACAATGAAACTAAACACAAAAATCAATACAATGACTACGTTTACATGGACATCAGTAATCTGAATAAGACAATAATATGATTAAGGTTTTTACATGAGTTGCTTTTTGAATGTTCCTTTCATGATCCCGTTTTACATGTTATAACACATAGTTTGATTAAGGTCATTGCGTCACCACGCTATCCACATTTCCTCTGGAGTTTCATGTCATTTTGGATGTTTCATTTTTAATTTGCCGACTTTAACTGAAGTCCGGCAGTTTCACTTTCATTCAGGAACACTTCATTCATGCCCCCGTGTGACAAACCGAGGTATTGGATGTGCATATGAAATAAGGACTGCTGGAAGAGTGTTGTTTTAATGGAATGCACTTCAATAATGCGACTAAAATCGGCATACTCCACGTCTTAATTTGATTTCTGTTTGGTTCGATTATCGGATTAAATTAATCAAAAATCGCTATTTACGTGGTAGACTCTTAATCAGAGTATTGTCTTAATCGTATTAAAATCGGATTATTAGTTTCTATGTAAACGTACTCATTGATTCTGCACATACCAAATGAGGCATGGCACAACAATGCAAATCTCACAGCAACTCTATTAGCAATTATAATAGCAACAATTTGACTAATTCATATACTTTTGTACAATCTCATATAGACATCCTGGTATGATGTTTTCATGATGCCCCAGTGATATGTACGGTTAGTGGTGGAATTAAGGGAGGGCCTTTTAACAAAAAAAACCTCACATTTGATTACAAATGACATGCAGCATGATTGTACTTGCATAGCAACGCCCTGGCAACTGTCCACAACACATTCACTGTGGCAGAGAGTTTTGCAAGAGTAAGCAGCACTCATATTTCCTCCTCAGAATCTAATGCTCATGTAAGCCTGCAATCAGCAACACCAATATAATTGCGCTGGGTGGTTTTTCATGTTGACCTCAGTCAGGAAAAATGCTGCAAATGGCCGTCAGCAGTGGACAGACGCTGATGAGAACACCAGAGCTTCCCCGATGGAAATTACTGGTCTGCTATAACATTCAGTCCAGCCGCATCAGCAGAAACAAATGCGGTAGATGTTCCTCTCTGGGTTGTTTTGAGTTTCCGGCTTGACATCGATGCTTTCCACTTTAGCTGACACTGACTGGTCTGAACAGGAACTATCGAGACATGAAGGCTTCAGTGACACTGGGGTCATGAATCAGATGACCAAAATTAAGGTACTTTTCCAGCATTTCGGTCTCATACTCAAGATTAAATGATAAAAAATACTTTATCCACACATAGTTTAATTTAACTTTTTTACTGAACAATGTACATCAATCAATGCTGGCTAAGTTACTTCAAAAAAGTAATTAATTAATTACTAATTACAAAGTGTATTTAAATTACTTTTCTAATTACTTTGTCTGAAAAGTAGTTTAGTTACTCAAAAAGCAATGTAATTACTTGACTCAATTCTACTTAAAAAGCCTATGAATCTCAATGCATAGACAAGATAAATTACTATTTTCAGCATATGTTTTATGCAACATATGCCCTTTCAGCTGCAACCCAGTACTGGGAAACACTGAGAACCCCGAAACATGAGGGGAACATGTAAACTCCACACAGAAACGCCAACTGGCCCAGCTGGGACTCGAACTCGAACTCGAACTTGCTGTGAGGTGACAGTGCTAACCACTGAGCCACCATGCCACCCCCATTTTAGCTGTATTTAATAACTCAACTAAAAAGAAAAGTGACACATCATATGTATCAAAATATTAAACATTTTAAAACAATATCACCATATTTCACCATATTGTAATTAATTTCTGACTTAATTTCTTTGTTTCTTAAAGTCCAGTTGAAATCAAAATGTACAATGTTTATTTAGCTAGCTCACATTGTTATTCTTAAGGTGAATAATTAATCCGAACAAGTTAATCCACTAAAACAATTGTTTGTTTTCTTAATCTTTCATGAAAGTCTGGCTATTTGCTTACACATTTATAGTGGCGGTCCTTCTGTTGACGTCAACCTGAGGACTTCCATAGCGACTGCATATTAATACCCTCTCTCACCATTAGTTTGCTATGAGTGAATGATGCCCAAAAGAAAGCCCTGCCTCCTTACACAATATTTCATTTCAGTAGGAAGTACATCGACATACCGAAATAAAAAGCTGACTTGAATCTTGTGCAATTGTTTGACAAACCTACATGCCTTCAGTTGAAAAATAACAATAACAACAATACCATACTCTGCTTCTCTGAACTGATTTATACAGAAATGTTGAATAAAGGTTATTTTAGGCAAGTACATTATAAGTAACTGTAATTAGATTACCTAAAATGTAATGTAATCCCTTAGTTTACTTTTCAGTGAATAAGTATTTTAATTACAGTAACTAGTTGCTTTGTACAACACTGACACCCGCGCTATGACACAGTGCCAGATGTGATGTGATTGACATTAATGAGCACAGGAGGTTATTTCAGTCGTGACATCTGGCCATCTGACTATAAAGACGTTTTGGAAGTGACAGAGGTAACGTGAGAGATCACAGCGTGTGCAGATCGCTCGCGGCATGATTAGTGTTTATCTATAAACCAGCCATCCGTGTTTATTTATACAGAGGCAAAGTGCAACTGAAAATAAGCTTGAACACACAGAGTAAATGTTGGTGGCTGGGTACTGTAATGGGAGTAAAATATGATGCGGTGTGTGCACTGTGTATTTGTGTCTAGTCGTTTGGAAAGCTGAGATCTGGTTATATAATGAAGGTTAAATAAGTCAAACTGTCCCACGGATTAACTGATGTTACACTACTACTGACCCCAGATATCAGCACTACACACACAGACACACACACACACTGTCTATGCTTGTCAACACACCCACAACACACCCACATCCCACTGATGAGACATACTGCCTGCTACCTGACTCTGTGGAAACACTGACTATTTTTACTCAAACACGAGAGAGAGGAGAGAGAATGGGAATGTGCCGTTACATCGCAAAGCATTCTGGGAATTTGGGACAAGGGAACCTGGATCCTATTGAATTTAATAGGTTTATTGTATCATATATATACACTGACTTGCAATAAACTAAGCGGTCAGACTTCAAATAAAGAAAAGCATATATGGAAATGTTTTCTTTGAGAGCTTGTTGACTCTCTGTCACTTATGAATATGATGGTTCATTTATTTGATCTGCTCCCTGTACATCTGTGCTCTGCTTCTCTATCTTCTGGAATATTATGGAATGCATATTTTCAGTTTGTCAGGCACATAAATGGTGTTTATAAAGGTATCTACACATTAGTTCATTTCATTCCGAGTGTTTGTAAGATGTTTTTCAAAAGATGTTACTATAAAACAGTCGCAGTGGGTAGCACGATCGCCTCACAACAAGAAGGTCGCTGGTTCGAGCCTCGGCTGGGTCAGTTGCCATTTCTGTGTGGAGTTTGCGTGTTGGCGTGGGTTTCCTCCGGGTGCTCTGGTTTTCCCCACAAGTCCAAAGACATGCGCTATAGGTGAATTGGGTAAGCTAAAATTGGCCATAGTGTATGTGGATGAATGAGTGTGTGTGGATGTTTCCCAGTGATGGGTTGCAGCTGGAGGGGTATCCGCTGCGTAAAAAATATGCTGGATAAGTTGGTGGTTCATTCTGCTGTGGCGACCCCAGATTAATAAAGGGACTAAGCCGTAAAGAAAATGAATGAATGAATGAATATAAAACAGTCAGCTTTTTTTTGTGGTGATTTGCATTGATTTACATTGTGTGCATTGATTTACATTGACTTACACTTGGCGTAGGTTCTCATTCTCTGTATTATAGTTATGCATTCACTAAGGTGTACTTAAATTGTACACTTTATATTTTTCTTATACTGTAGCTTAGTTTTATGTATGGGCCTCATGGTGGTGCAGTGGATAGCACGTTCGCCTCACAGCAAGAAGGTCGCTGGTTCGAGCCTCGGCTGGGTCAGTTGGCGTTTCTGTGTAGAGTTTGCATGTTCTCCCCGTGTTGGCGTGGGTTTCCTCCGGGTGCTCCGGTTTCCCACACAAGTCCAAAGACATGCGGTACAGGTGAATTGGGTAAGCTAAATTGTCCGTAATGTATGAGTGTGAATCGGTGTGTATCGATGTTTCCCAGAGATGGGTTGCAGCTGGAAGGGCATCCGCTGCGTAAAAAATATGCTGGATAAGTTGGTGGTTCATTCTGCTGTGGCGACCCCAGATTAAAAAAGGGACTAAGCCGAAATGAAAATGAAATGAAAGTTTTATGTATTTAACAGGAGAGTGTTGAAGAGTGACTCAAGAGTACATTTTTTTGTTTTGCAACAGTAGCTTTTTTTCAAAACAATGTTGCTTCTCCAGCAATAAGCTACTTTTTCCAAAAAAAACATCAGTATTATGTGGCAAAACAATGTGGCAATTTGTGCATTCTTTTTTGTTCATATACAAAAGCTGAAACAACAGCTATATTAATCAAAACTGTACTCCTAAGTATAAAATATTTTTATTTTAATTAATTGGTTTGTTTGATTCATTAAAATGGTTTAATAATCTGATCCAGAACTGATTAATTTGACAACTGTAGAAAAGTTTAGGGCCAGTATGTTTTTATTATCGGTTATATTTAGCACGGACTGAGTGACCCTTAACATTTTCACAATGTTTCACAATTTCAAATAAGTTTTTCTTACTTATAAACATTTTTATTCTATTAAATAATTAATATAATCAGCAATTCCTGAAAAAAAATGGTTTCCATAAAAATGTTAAGCAGCACATTCTGTTTTCAACATATTGATGATAATAATAACTGTTTCTTGATCACCAAATCAGCATGTTAGAATGATTTCTGAAGAAGCATGGGGTGTTGAAGACTGCAGTAATGGCCACTGAAAATTCACCTTCAACCTTAAAATTACATTCTATAATAGATTTAAATGGGGCCTCACAGTGGCGCAGTGGGTAGCACGTTCGCCTCACAGCAAGAAGGTCGCTGGTTCGAGCCTCGGCTGGGTCAGTTGGCGTTTCTGTGTGGAGTTTGCATGTTCTCCCTGTGTTGGCGTGGGTTTCCTCCGGGTGCTCCGGTTTCCCCCACAAGTCCAAAGACATGCGGTACAGGTGAATTGGGTAAGCTAAATTGTCCGTAGTGTATGAGTGTGAATGGGTGTGTATGGATGTTTCCCAGAGATGGGTTGCGGCTGGAAGGGCATCCGCTGCGTAAAACATAAGCTGGATAAGTTGGCGGTTCATTCCGCTGTGGCGACCCCAGATTAATAAAGGGACTAAGCCGAAATGAAAATGAATGAATGAATGAATAGATTTAAATGTTAAATATTGATTATTATTATATTTAAATGTAATTTCAAATTTATCTCTTAAAATATATCCTCTTTTTGTAGCCGCATTTTTGTTAATTTTATAGCAGTATTTCTGTTCGTTTTGTATATCTACTTTAACAAACTTTCAAAGTTACTTGTTAAACTCTGTGAACTGTTGACATTACAGCTACCAACCAGAAAACTGCTGAATAATAACAAAAAACATCAAACGTAATTTGAATCTGTATATGTTCATAAATCCCATATCTAAAAGCAAAACATAGCACCTTTTTATGTGGAAAAGCATAATTAGCTTAATTAAACCTGACCTTGCTCTTGACAAAATTATGAATAGAATAACTTATATAAGTTTATTGAATGTATTAACAACAATTCGTTTTTCTCACTTTGCCCATCTGGAATTCCCCAGCATACGTTTTTCATTGTAAAAGTAAACGTGTTGCTAGGCAACCATTCCAATCTCTCCCATCTTTTTTCCATTGGGCAGTTTTGTAATTAGGATAAGAGGGTAAAAATCTACAATTCTATTTTTAAATCTTGTGCATTTAAATTGTTTAAACATGCTCGGCACGGCGAAAACAAACTGACCTCAGTGAACTCTACAACTCTTCAAGCGGTCAGCACGGGTTCAGTGAAGCACAGCTCAGATACTGGCCTACATTACACGCCGGCCTGGAGCCAAAACAATTCCACTCGCAGCAAACTCTGAATGGCACGTCATCTGATCTGTGCAGAGACTTACTTCACCAACACTTCCAGGCAAACCAGCTTTAGGCAGTTTGAGGACTTCTTGGAGTTGAACATGAAGGGACATTATAAATTGATGAAATGTGAACTCACCGAGTAGATGTACTCCACGTGTCAGCCCGTAAATGTCAATGACGGCCCACACCGGTTCTCCGGCTGGTACACCGCTGAAGAAGAAGATCGGAGAGCCGCCATTCACCCTGTAAAACACTCTGCCTATGTTATCCAGCCAGAATGACAGAATGGTTCCTTCTTCACAGTGTTCCTCAGGAAGTGCTCGGCCCCAAAATCCCTGCTTGCTGACTAGATCTGGGCAAGCGAACCGCGGCAGCCATGCTGAACTTATATCAGATGGGTCCACAATACTGAAACCCACCCGCAAGGCACCGCTCCAACATCCCTGTGTCTTTGTGATCTGAATGAAGACACAACAAGTGAGAGAGTTGACACATACACCTGAAATTAAGTTGCATTTGTCAATATAGTCAAAAGTGGACAACACTTATAAAGGTGTAAACGGACTAAAACATTTGGAGTTTGTCCACTTTTGACCACTTCTAATTCAATTCCTCTTTATTTCTAGTGCTTTTTACAATGTAGGTTGTGTCAAAACAGAAGAAAAGAGTATAAAAAGCTATAACAATATCTGATACTAATTTTATTAATAGTGGTAGAATGCTGGTGTACTGTTGTTCTAGTTAAATTAAAACTGATTCAGTTCAGTTTAGTATAAATGTCACTGTTGAAGATCCATGATGGACGAACTACACCAATAAAGCATATGGGTAAAAGTACATTTACCCTAATAAAATATTACTCCAGTAAAATTATTAAGTCTTGCTTTCAGTCTTACTTAAGTCGAGTACAAAAGCTCTTTATTTTTAATGTATTTACAAAAATACTTTCATTTTATCACATAAAATGCCATGCACTGATAACTACTGATATTCTAATTAATTATAATTAAAGTGTGCAAACAAGTGAAAATAACAAAATATACAGTACTCTATAGCCTATAACACAAAAAGATGAATGTGTGTTGACAAATGTGAACCTACAAAATAAAAAAGGAGAAACACAAATTGAGTTATTTTAACATTATATTCACCTTGTTACAATGTAATATGATATTTATTTACAATATTAAATTCTAAACTTCAGCACAGTAACTTGTCTACTCAAGGTGAAAATATCTCTAAATTTGGGAAATCCTAAAAGATTTCTGTAATCTTAGGCTAAAATCTGTGGTCTTAATTGTTGATTTGACATGTTCAACAATGTTTAATATATAATTCATTTAATTGAATTAAAAACATTTTTTTTATAATTTTTATTTTTTTATTGAATTTATTTTCTTAATTTGTCACAACAACTGACAACTTTATTGGAAAAAATCTTTCAGAGGTTTTAAATAAACAGTAGCATAGTGTAGGGTACTTTGTGATTATGCTTGGTCTTTCTTTGCTGCTGTTAAAACCCAAAACATCAAACCTGTAGCTCTTTTATGAAATAGTAGTAAATCACTGTTTAAAGTCGCAAATTGCAATATTGTTCAGATAAATCGTCCGTAGTGTATGTGTGTGAATGGGTGTGTATGGATGTTTCCCAGAGATGGGTTGCAGCTGGAAGGGCATCCGCTGCGTAAAACATATGCTGGATAAGTTGGCGGTTCATTCCGCTGTGGCAACCCCAGATTAATAAAGGGACTAAGCCGAAATGAAAATGAATGAATGAATAAATCGCAGTTAAATGTTTTCTCCAAATCGAGCAACCCTACTTTCCTGTGATGAAATTCTGTCAGTGTCAGAAGATTTTAGACTCTTTCCTGCAGTGTGACTTCAACTACATCGAGCGTCAAACCAAGAACCAATACTAGCGATGAATCTGATGACGCAATCCACGTAATTTCAAACCAGTAACAGCTTTTTTTCTGGTTTTAATATTGAGGCACTCTGTGAGAAAAATGTGTTTATGTTTGCTTTGAGGTACCATGTCAGAATGCAGGACAGTGAAAGCGTCACGAATGGATGACGTCAAACTCCGGGTAAGTTTTCTTGTGTGTCTGTGCTTGATGCGTCTTCATCATTATTCAGTCTGACATTATGACAACTGAGATCTTACAGTGTAAAATGGGAGTTATGTTTGTGCAATCTGACAAGCTAAAATTGTGTAGGATTATTAAAAATCACACAATGTAAGCCAGGCTTAAGTCAGTTTGCAATTTCAATGAATATTTTACTGGAGACTTGGTTTGACCGGATCATTTGAATCAGTGAACTTCCAGTCAAATTCATAAATTATTTAACAGATTAAGTGACCACTTGTGATCACTGAAAACACCAGTTAATACCATGAGGAAATAGAGCCAGAGGCTACTGTATATGAACAAAAAAAGTGTGACATATGTGATGCTATAAATAGACACCTACAGACACATTTATCAGCCAGAGATTCTTGTTTTTTTCATTCCCAGACAACCTCGTTCAGCAGAATAAGATAACGGCACAACCTCACATGTTAGCATTTCTGACATTCTCTCTCTGTTTACCCTTCGTCTGAAAAGTTAGAGATGGAGTGATATGAAATAAGGATATGTGAGGGCTATTTTGGGACCACACAAAGCGCTTTTACAGGATGGCATGTGGAAACGGGTGAGCGTTGGGTTACCATACCTTCAGCCGGACCTGCTCGTAGACTCCGACTGGGCGGCTGGTGAAGGTGATGGCATTGCAGAAGCTGGCAATCCGCCGCACACTGCGCTGTGTCTTGTCCATCACAATCTGAGAGCCTTTCGTGTTGGCATGGAAACAGAGCGGCAGGGAGGCTGGCAGCTGTGGGCACATGTTCGCCTTCAAGGGGTGGCAGTGAAGGGTTCCTGTGTCTAACAAATGGACAAAAAATTAGCTGCTATATATATTCAACAGGCACTCACAACCAATTCTGACTAGAGCTGTTATTCTTTCTAAGAGCTTTGTGCTGTGTTTACAGAACAGAGGGAGAGCAGTGGCAACCATCTCTGAATGAAAATCTTTATCAAGAATAGTGAAACAAAGGAGACACAAAGATAGACAGATGGAGACAGAATGCATGTTTCTGTTATTCAGGGTGCCAAAAATGAGGTTATGTCTCCACATGCACAAATGTTTTGCTAAGTCAACATGTCTATTCAACAGCAGACAACACTTGTTGATCATACAGATTAAATGTGTTTATTCCTATATATTTGCAAGGGTAAAGTGTGCAGGCTAAATGAGGTTTTATGAAGTGTGTTTATTAAAATAGCATTGCAGTATAATTTACGAATATTGCTGGAACATTACAATTTTTTTAACTCTTTAAAAATCTTTTATGGACAGATAAATATATTTCTTACTTTCTTACATATCTATATTTCTTATTTTTAACTCTTGGTTAAAAGATATTTTTATAGGGGCGTTCTCTTGATAATAATAATGTCATATTCCATTATATATGTGTATTCTCTACTTCAATTCAATTCATTCATTCATTTTCTTTTCAGCTTAGTCCCTTTACTCATCAGGGGTTGCCACAGCGGAATGAACCGCCAACTTATCTATTTATTCATTCATTCATGCATTTTCTTTTCGGCTTAGTCCCTTTATTAATCTGGGGTCGCCACAGCGGAATGAACCGCCAACTTATGCAGCACAAGCTTTATGCAGCGGATGCCCTTCTAGCCGCAACCCAACACTGGGAAAAACACCCACACACTCACATACACTACGGCCAAGTGTAGTCTTTGGACTGTGGGGGAAACCGGAGCACCCAGAGAAAACCCATACGGCGAGAACATGCAAACTCCACACAGAAATGCCAACTGACCCAGCCAATTCAATTAAGGTTCACTTGTGTAGTGCTTTTTTACAATAATAACTGTTCAAAGTAGCTTCACAAAAGGTGCACATCATTTACATTACAGTCAAAATCAGAAAAGTTAAGGAGTTGTTTATAGGGTGGGCAGAATATAGTTAACTTGCAATTGTACATTATATAGTGTCCTTCCAAAAGAAATAATATTTACATGTAATAATAGTACATGTACAATAAAGTGTATTAAGTGTATTAATTTGTGATGCAACTGAAATATGCTAAAACATTTTTAAGCTTAGCCAGTAACAAACTTGAAATACTAATCATGTCAGAACACAAACAAATTGGTAGTAAATATATTAACTAATTAATAAATCAACCTTAACTGGGCCACAAGTCTATGGCATCATCAGGTGAAAGGGACCAAAGGATTATGAAAAACAGTGTCTGTTTAGAGAGTGACATGGCTGTAATAAACAACAGAACTGATGATTAAAATTGCATTACGGTCAACTACTTCACAACTGTGCAGTTACTAAAAAATATATACATATAAACAACTTAGAATGTCTATCAGCCAATCAGAATTATGCATTGCAGATTTTACAGTGGTTTAAATGTGTAGCATAGGTGAGTTATAAAATTCAGTGGTAATGATAACAAATCGGACAATAGATAATTAGAAAACAAAGACATAAATAGCCATTAGAGAATACCAAAGCTAATGCAGATTCTCACAGACGAAACTGGCTCATGATCAATCTCGTACTCCTTTACTCCCTTTCATATTTTCCCAGACCTCTGTGAAGCATTAAGTCAAGGACACTGCCTTATTTCAGACTTTTTTCTCTTTAATTAACTGCTGTTGACATTTTATTGGGTGAGTATCAACTATTGATTCTCTCGTTTTAGTTACACAAGCGAGAGATTCTGCATACTTTTCCCACTTTATCTGTACAAGTTGCCTGTGTGGGCAAATGAGGACATTCAGTTGCAGGTGTGAGTGTATATGTGTATGTGTTTATAAGGGAGTCTGTTCACACACACACACACACACACACACACATACACACACACACACACACACACACACACACACACACACACACACACACACACACACACACACAAGCACACACACACAAAAACACACACAGCCAAGTAAAACATAAATAGAAACAATGTTCTAACCATAAACACTATGTCCTCTGTCGCATGACAATACAATAAAACTGATAAATGTGTTTTCACTGTGTTTATTCTTTTTTTTTACTTATCTAATTATATTTTCTATGCTTAACCCTAAACATAATATATTATTTATTCATTCATTAATTTTCTTTTCTTTTCTTTTCAGCTTAGTCCCTTTATTAATCTGGGGTCGCCACAGCGGAATGAACCGCCAACTTATCCAGCATATGTTTTACGCAGCGGATGCCCTTCCAGCTGCAACCCATCACTGGGAAACATCCACACACACTTATTCACACACATACACTATGGACAATTTAGCTTACCCAATTCACCTATAAACTCCACACAGAAATGCCAACTGACCCAGCCAAGGCTTGAACCAGCAACCTTCTTGCTGTGAGGCGATTGTTCTACCCACTGTGCCACCGCGTCTCCCCCATTATATAATAATAATAAATAAATATATTTTTATGTTTTCCTTAAAACATTTTAGGGATGGATGACTAGTACTTAAAAGACATATCTATATTTCTTATTTTTAACTCTTGATTCAAAGATATTTTTATAGGGGTGTTCTCTTGATAATAATAATGTCATATTCCATTATATATGTGTATTCTCTCTCTCTCTCTCTCTCTCTCTCTCTCTCTCTCTCTCTCTCTCTCCTGTAGGCAAAAGCTGGCCTAAGTGTCAGATTGACTTAGTGTCAGCTTCGTTTACTAAGCGAGTATAAATCTGAAATGGTTTATTATGCCTACTTTTCTTATTCACAGGGCAAATAAACCTATAAAATGTGCAGGAGACATACTACAGGGCAAAATTGCTCAAAATTAATGTAAATAGCCTTTTTTTCATTATTTAAAAAAATCTAAATGTTTTCTTTTAGTATTAACATAGGGTTTGTATTTGAGGTAGTCTGTTGTAATTATAATAGGTCTCAATAAAACAATAGATCCTGAGAAATTCAATGAGTTTCCATCAAAACATTTATGTTTTGGAATAGCTTGATGTTTTTAAAAATTAAGCAGGTAACCATTTATATGTCATTATTGTCGACAACAAAAGTATGTAAAGAATATAGAAGTCTATTTTTATATATCCTTGAGAGGTAAATTGTTAATTAGTAGCCTACTGATCACCGGTACAGATAGTTGTCAGAAACACAATATTAGACCATCTGAAATGTATTTATTTTGTAGCTTCAAGAAATACTACAAAGTCATGTGTGAGGCAACAGGTAGGCTATGTTTAGAGCACGTTTTTCCAGTCTTTCCAGCTCAGTAAGACAACTCGTTTTTGTTCAGAAAACACACACATTATTAAGCTAATAATATATGTATATATTCACGTAATTTGTGTTTAGATATTAGCTGCTACTTATGGAATTGTCACTCACCTGAAGTGGAGCGGGTTACCTGGCCACCCATTTCAGCACAGTAGCGTTCACAGCATAAAATCCTGCAGAAATATATTAATTCTTGTCTTCAGAAGCTTTAATTTCAAAACAAAGTAGCTCTCAATGTGTGCCGCCAATCCAGTGGTGTGTGGTGTGGCAGCTCAGCGGCTGTACACACTGATAAACATGCACACGCGCCCCATTCACAGAGACCCTCAGAAAGGGTTCACATTAGCATAGGAGGCGGGGCTTTGGAGATTTACTGGCCAAGGATTGGCTCGTGAAGAGAAACTAGTTTTGTTTTGGGGGGTTTTTACCTTCTGAAACTAATTTTCCGCGGGTCTTTGTACACCGGTTGCAGCATTTAAGAATTTCCATTGCCAGTCTTAGCCAATCATATTCGTTAGTTTTGGGTCAATTTTGAATCTCCACAACCAGTGCACTGGAATCCTCGCAGCCTCGGGGATCGAGAGAGGCTGGACCTCCCCCAGATCCAGAGAAACTAGTTTAATTGATTGACTGGACGCTATCGGAAAGTTACAATGACCTGATTAATATAACAGAAGTGTTCAGTATCGCACTGTGGGGTGATCCGAACGTTTATCAGAGCTGCCAATAAGATCACAGTAGAGACTCACATCACCCATAGCTGAGCCGACACCGTCGATTCAGTAGAAACTTTAAACGAGCAAAGTGGAAACAATGTTGTGATACTGTAGCAATTGTTCCTATCTCTCATAATAGATTATATGTTATAGCAGGCTGTACCTG
>CAIGQW010053273.1:1876494-1913354 GCA_903798125.1 Danio choprae | reverse complement strand
CACACACACACACACACACACACACACACACACACACACTTGGATGATCCAATGAAACCAAAGGGAATCATGGTCTTGAAATACTGTTGGATGTCCCCATGTCCCTGAGGCCCTGATGGACACAGAACACAGATAGATAGATAGATAGATAGATAGATAGATAGATAGATAGATAGATAGATAGATAGATAGATAGATAGATAGATGGATGGATGGATGGATGGATGGATGGATGGATGGATGGATGGATGGATGGATGGATGGATGGATGGATGGATGGATGGATGGATGGATGGACAAATCAAAAGGAGAGTCAGACAGATGGATGAACAGATTTAGAGTCTTGGTAAAAAGTATTGCCATGATTATTAATGACAATATTAATTACCATTTTATTGAATAATTGCCACAATATCCATTTTCAAATTTAACTCCACAGTTAAATAAACTAAAAGAACACTCAATCACTCACTTACTCACTCCTCGACCTTCTTTTGGCTTAGTCCCTGCTTTAACTACAAGGACAGATTGTGGTTGTTATTAAATAAAATCTTCATATCAAATGCAAAAGTGCCTCTGCGGTCTGGATCTAAACATTTGAACATCACATTATAGCCAACAAAAAGTATTCATGATGTCCCAGGTAAAATGATAAATTATCATGTTGTAAATGAAAATTGATCGAATGCAATGAAATTAAGTTGTGGCAAAATATTTAAGAATTAACTTTTGTGTTGAATTAACAAATTTTAATTACAATATCTTTTATTGACATGGGTAGGGGAGGTGGGATCTCGTTATGACGTAATTAATGACAAAAAAATGCTACTAATTTATTGGATCATTTTCACAATATCCATTTTCCTACGTCTAGATGTTTTCTTATAATGTCAGATGAGGCTTGAGAAATGTTCTTTTTAAGAGTTTTCTTCAGATCCTTCACATTCTCTGGTTCACGTGGGTCCACTCTTCTCTTCAGTTCACCCATTCATTCTCCATAGGGTTCGGGTCAGGGGACTGGGATGGTCTTTGTACTTAATGGCCCATTTTTGTATTGATTTTTATGTTTGTGTTGAATCATTGTCCTGATGGAAGATCTAACCATTGCTCATTATATATCCAGCAGAGGCAGTCAGGTTTTTGATTTTTTTTATACAGTATTTTGGTATTTGATGGAATACACAATGTCATGTATCTGAAGTAGATGTCCAGGACTTCTGGCAGAATGACAGACTCAAAACATTAAAAATCCAGCAGTATATTTAAACATAGACACATGTTGCTTCATTTTTTTTATCCTTGTGGGCAAAACCCATCTGTGTTTTCTGTTAAAACACTTCTTTAATTTAATTTTCAGCTGATCCCACATTCTAGTAGAGACTAGCTAATGAATACAATTATTTAACATTTATGCAATCTTCTTCTTCATCTTCTTCTGAAAACCCTCACAAAAACCTCTGGTGATGTACAGTTAGTTCTGTTTTTTTCCAAAACAATTCTGGAGTCTTTTGTCTCTCAGATTGCTCCTCACTGTGCATTAGAGAATTAAAGACAGACATTCTTTTCCAGGTATATGCCTAACATCGCCAGTCAAGTTGACTGGAACTTCTTAAAGATGTATTTACTTTTGACATTTTTGAGGGTAGCACTTTAAAATAATAATCCATTACTTAATGTTAGTTCATGTATGTACCAACATGAGCAAACAATTAGTTATACATTTATTACAGTGTTTATAAATTTTTGTTAACATTAGTAAATCTTAAGGTCATGCTCATGTTAACTAACGGTGCTTTAACTAATGTTAATAAGCACATCTTTGGATTTTAATAATGCATTAGTAAATGTTGAACTGGGGCAGCACGGTGGTGGAGTGGATAGCACATTCGCCTCACAGCAAGAAGGTCGCTGGTTCGAGCCCCGGCTGGGTCAGTTGGCATTTCTGTGTGGAGTTTGCATGTTCTCCCCGTGTTTGCGTGGGTTTCCACCGGGTGCTCCGGTTTCCCCCACAATTCCAAAGACATGCGGTACAGGTGAATTGGGTAAGCTAAATTGTCCGTAGTGTATGAGTGTATGAGTGTGTGTGTGTGTGTGTGTGTGTGTGTGTGTAAATGAGTGAGTGTGTATGGATGTTTCCCAGAGATGGGTTGCGGCTGGAAGGGCATCCGCTGCATAATAAATATGCTGGATAAGTTGGCGGTTCATTCCGCTGTGGCGACCCCAGATTAATAAAGGGACTAAGCCGAAAAGAAAATGAATGAATGAATGAATAAATGTTGAACTATGATTAATAAATGTTTTACAAGATTAAAGTAAATACATTGACTAACATTAACTAATAGCAGAAGGCCAGTTTCTGTGTGGAGTTTGTATGTTCTCTCTGTGTCTGCGTGAGTTTCCTCTGTGTGCTCCAGATTCCCCACAGTCCAAACACATGTGGTACAGGGGAATTGGTCATAGTGTGTGAATGGGAAAGTGTGGCTAGAAGGGCATCTGCTGGTAAAACAATTGGCAGAGAAATTGTTTTTTCGTCCGCTGTGGGCCCCCTGATAAAGCGGGGACTAAGCTGGAGGAAAGTAAGTGAGGGAGTGAGCATACTATGTAGACAAGAAGTGAAGTTTGAGAGAGAGAGAGAGAGAGAGAGGGGACGGGATTGGAAAAGGCCCACGAGAATTATCATCCTAATACTGTATTCTTAAAATAACATTTTTAATCTTTAAATACGCTTTTTTTTTTTTTCACAGTGATGACTAGGCCCACACGGAGTCTGCGTGCAAACTCCACACAGAAATGCCAACTGACCCAGCCGAGGCTCGAACCAGCGACCTTCTTGCTGTGAGGCGAACGTGCTACCCACTGCGCCACTGTGAGGCCCCTTTGTTTATTCAGTTCATTTGATTTATTTACAATACAGTTTGTAAAGTAATATTTTCTGTCTTTTAGTAGATCTATTATATGATAGACTTGTTTTGTTTACCAAATAAGTGGATTTAGATGGATTTGCATTGTAAACATTCAATAAAAGTTAAAAAGGTATTCTTTTTTATTTCACATATTAGTTTTTAGGCAGCATGGTGGTGCAGTGGGTAGCACAATCGCCTCACAGCAAGAAGGTCGCTGGTTCGAGCCCCGGCTGGGTCAGTTGGCGTTTCTGTGTAGAGTTTGCATGTTCTCGCTGTGTTTGCGTGGGTTTCCTCTGGGTGCTCTGGTTTCCCCCACAAGTCCAAAGACATGCGGTATAGGTGAATTGGGTAAGCTAAATTGTCCGTAGTGTATAAGTGTGAATGGGTGTGTATGGATGTTTTCCAGTGATGGGTTGCAGCTGGAAAGGCATCCGCTGCGTAAAACATATGCTGGATAAGTTGATGGTTCATTCTGCTGTGGCGACCCCAGATTAATAAAGGGCCTAAGCAGAAAAGAAAATGAATGAATAAATATTAGTTTTTATTTGGGTTTCACAATGAATCTTTAAGTGAACAGTTTGGAAAATATCCACTTTTCTTTGTATAAAGAGCATCTACTGTAAATAATATAAAGAACCTTCTTTCTTGAAGGAAAAGTATCTTCATGAAACAATTTGGCCATTTTAATGCTGCTTTTCTTACTTGCAATTTCTATTTGGTATAGTTCCAAAAACTTTTGTTGTGAATCAAAACTTTACTTCTTTTTTCATGACAGATGAATAAGGTAATTTAGACTTTGTGTTTGACTTTAGTGTTATTTAGACCCCTGTGAATCAGGAAGTCACGCTTGGAAAGTTTCATATTCCTAGCCACCCTGGTGTGCTAAAAATGTAAATATGAATGGGAATACACTTCAGAGACATGTTTTCCATCAGAATTTCCTAGGGCTACTGAGAATTGTGGCTGTAACATGAATGAAGGAGAGGAAAAAACTTATAGCTTTACTTTTAACTAAAAGTTACATTTTTGTGATTTTTCTGAATGAAAGCTCAAAAGGATAAACAATGTTGATTTATTTTACAGCCTTTCCTCATATTTATCATTGATTATGACCACATTGAAAAAACCTGTTAATCGTCAGTTTCCTATAGCTAGTGATTTATTTGTGTTTTCTGTTCATTTACGCTTTCAAATTGTCTTATGAGACTTTTTAACTCGAAATAAACTAAATTAAATAAACTCTATTCAATAAACTACAACTACACTTTTTTTCGGCTTTAGTCCCTGTTTTAACTACAAGAACAGATTGTGGTATTTTAAAAAAGCCTAATTTAAATGCAAATGTGTCTCTGTGGTCGGCATCTGAATGTTTGCTCATCACATTATAGCCAACAAAAAGTATTCATGATGTCCCTGTGAAAATGGGACATTTTCATGTTACAAATTTACATTTATTGAATGCAATGCAACTACACTTGACAACATAAAAGAACATAAAAATAGCACATGCCTTCCTGTAGTAAACTTATTTATAAGCCTTTATTGTTGCACACTGTGAACTGCTTTGCATGCAATTAAAATGCAGTATGCAGTAGGCAGTGTGCATAATAAACTGCGCAGTAAGCAGTATGCCGGTTTTCCTTTCTGAACAGCCCAAATGTGTTATTAACTGCAGGCTTGTTGATCTCTATCATAATATAAAACTGCATGTCTTTTGTCTCTGCAGCTCTGACTGCTGTTAATGACATAATGATAGCGAAGGAAAGTGAAGGGTTGTTTCTTCTGTGTATACTCTCAAAGAGCGATAATCTCCATCCCCTGCTGTCTTTCTCCACGCAAACTTGTGTATATTGTGCTGCTCGTTCAGGATGTGCTGTGAGAGTGCACCATTTCATCTGCTTTCTTTTTTGACATCCATTTAAACATCGCTTGCCAAATGGAAAACACACACGCAGACAGACTCAAAAAATATAAACATAAAACATCTTTTCATTCATAGCATCATCTCAGAAAAGAGCAACACAACAACAGTGTATTATATCTGAGGCCGCAAGAAGCCTCCTGTATTAGAAGCAGTATTTGAAGAACAAAAAACTCTGGGAAGTCTATAAAAAAGCTCTCTGGTTCTGAGGGAGGAGGAAAAAAAACTCCATTTTAACCCTTATTTCAAGAGTTCACACTAGCTGATGATTGAATATATAAAGCGAGTTTGGCATGCTGTCCCGGGAGAGAGCCCTGAGCTCATGAGATCCTCGAGCCTGGGGCTCCCTCCCGTTTGTGGGGCGAGAGGGGAGTTTGAGCTCAGGTAGGTCTCAAGAACTCCCCTGCTTGTTAATGGTGAAGTGCAAATTATGAATACTTATGGAGAGAAATGTTGCTGATTGACAGCTCGTCTATGATGTCGATTTGGTTTGGTCCATTTACTTATGTTATGTGTTTTTGGCTTGTGGGAGGAAACTGGAGAACCCGGGGAAAACCCACGCAAACATGGGGAGAACATGTAAACTCCACACAGGAATGTCACTTGGCAAGGTAAGATTTGAACCAGTGACGTCCTTGCTGTGAGGCGACGGTGCTAACCACTGGGCCTCCGTGCCGCCCTGTCAAGGAAAGGGGAGGAGTAGCGGTGGAAGGAGGGATTCTTCGGGGTGAGGTTCTAAGATGAGATACTTCGGGGTTATTTATAGCGATTTAGGAATCATCTAATTGGTGGCTCATGCATTAGCTAATGCAGGACTAGCTGCAGTCAATCATAAGCACGTGCTCCTCTCGAAATTAGTTTATGAATAAACTTCACAAAGCATTTGAAATGGAAAAACAAACAATCACTGACCCAAAGAATCCTTATTTTATATAACAGTCATAGTTTAATATTTTTCAGTTAAAACCGTGTTGTTTTTTAACACTAGCTTAATTAAAATGACTCAATTATAATGGCTTAAACATAAAATATGCACAGGTCCCCTACTAAAAACTATTTAGTTTTCATCTTTTTAATGTATGAACATATTGGCTTTAATATTGTACATTTACTTTAAAAACAGCAGCTCAATAAAAATGAGGTAATTACAGTATTAGACAGCCATTGAATTTAAATATAAATGATCAAACAGTTGAACACAGAACTTATTCATACATTCATTTTCTTTTTGGCTTAGTCCCTTTATTAATCTGGGGTCGCCACAGCAGAATGAACCACCAACTTATCCAGCATATGTTTTACGCAGCGGATGCCCTTCCAGCTGCAACCCATCACTAGGAAACATCCATACATCCCCATTCACACTCATACACTACGGACAATTTAGCTTACCCAATTCACCTGTACTGCATGTCTTTGGACTTGTGGGGGAAACCGGAGCACCCGGAGGAAACCCACGCCAACACAGGGAGAACATGCAAACTCCACACAGAAATGCCAACTGACCCAGCCAGGGCTCGAACCACGGACCTTCTAGCTGTGAGGCGATTGTGCTACCCACTGCGCCACCGTGCTGCCCTGAACACAGTACTGTGAAATACAAATACTATTATAGGAGTCATGGAATGGAAAACTGTATATACTGGCATAGTTAAATAGTAAGAGTTCAGTACATGGTAATGTAATAGCATCAGCCTCAAACACTATTGCTTCCTTCTTATATAAATCCTGTTTAAACAAAAGGCTTAAAGTCAGCACATAACACTGACTGTGACATTCATGATCATTAAAATGTGGGATATCCCAAAATCCATTTAAAGATGCTGTGAAGTGCTTTGAAATGTGCATTTTTATTCAATGTTTCATGCAATCTCAACCGAAACACGAAGAGAGGGTGGGACATACAGTAGTGTAGCTCCTTCCCTTTTCATAAAACAGCCAATAGCATTTTGGTTTATCACCGCTCTGCCAGTGAGAGTGGTTGAGCTCAAACACAAAAATGTGAAGCATCTTGAAGGGTGCAATTCAATTCATT
The DNA here is from genome assembly GCA_903798125.1 of Danio choprae. Classification (NCBI taxonomy): domain Eukaryota; kingdom Metazoa; phylum Chordata; class Actinopteri; order Cypriniformes; family Danionidae; genus Danio; species Danio choprae. Next base: position 1,906,495 of record CAIGQW010053273.1, on the reverse strand, counting down.
CATTCATTCATTTTCATTTTAGCTTAGTCCCTTTATTAATCTGAGCATTACAGTAATCCAGCCTAGAAGTCATAAAAGCATGAACTAGCTTTTCTGCATCTGGTGGATAGAATATTTCAGAACTTAGCGATATTTCTCAGATGAAAGAAGGTGTTTTTTGTGACATGGAAGATAAGATTTTCAAAAGTTCTAATATAACACCCAGATCTTTTACAGTAGAGCTAATGCTAACTTTGTATCCCTCTAATTGCAGGTCGAGTTGTGAGATCTGCTGTGTACAGGATTTAGGCCCAATAAGTAATAATTCTGTTTTGTCTGAATTTAAGAGAAGAATATTGTTGGTCATCCAATCTTTGACATCTTTAATACACTCAGTTAGCTTAAACAGTTCAGATGTCTCATCAGGTTTTGTTGAAATATATAATTGGGTATCATCTGCATAGCAGTGAAAGCTGATCCCGTGTCTTCTAATAATGTCTCCCATGGGTAGCATGTATATCGTAAACAGCAAAGGACCTAAAACTGATCCTTGAGGCACCCCATACTTTACTGGCCTGACTTGTGAAAGCTGTCCATTTATATTCACAAACTGGTAACAGTGGGTAGCACGTTCGCCTCACAGCAAAAAGGTCGCTGGTTCGAGCCTCGGCTGGGTCAGTTGGCGTTTCTGTGTGGAGTTTGCATGTTTTTCCCGTGTTGGCGTGGGTGTCCTCCGCGTGCTCCGGTTTCCCCTACAAGTCCAAAGACATGCGCTATAGGTGAATTGGGTAAGCTAAATTGTCCGTATTGAATGTGTGTGAATGAGAGTGTGTGGATGTTTCCCATTGATGGGTTGCAGCTGGAAGGACATCCGCTGATTGGGTCTAACATACATGTAGCTGGTTTAGAACCATTTATAAGTTTATCTAGCTCTTCCTGTTCTATAATATTGAATCACTGTAGGAGCACACTAGCTTATACATATCCTAAAAATTAACAATACTGACTCTAACATCTAAAAAACTTTATTTTAATTGCATGGAACCTTTAAGGACATTCTATAGTCTTTGGTTGTACCCCTAAAATCATTTGATTCTGAAGATGTGTTCAATTCCATACTATTGCCATTATAACCCACTACCGAAAACAGTAATAATTTTACCCACTTCTTGACTGTTAAAGCAATTTCTGTTTAAATTAAATGCTGAGATTACAACATGAATGCTAATTTACCTTGTATTGGTAACCTTCTATTTACCCTGTATTGCAAACTCCAACTATCTATCATATCTTGAAAACCTATTTATGTGAAGATTAATTTTAATTCCTGCCTGTGTTGTCGTATCATGGATCAAGTCACTGCACAAATACAGTTTTATTTTCAACTATTATGCTGATAAATAAAACAAAATAAAAAATAAATAGCATGCTTTTGCTTTGCCTGCTGTGGAAATACTGGTTGCCAGGCAACTTATCACGGATACACACACTCTACCAGCATGACTCGGCTATCTAATGCTATATCAGTTATGATTATGTAATTCTAAATTCCAGATATCTTTAATTTAGCAGTTTTTGGCATAACATAAAAAACAATCATTTGGACTAAAATGTTTTTGGCTACTGCTAAAAATATACTCATGCTACATAAGACGTTTCCAAGGTTTTGTTGTCCAGGGTAACATACAGGTACAGTATGTGCCATTTTTTTGTTATGGGACACATCCTAAAATACAATATTACAATTCAGTGGTGTAAAGTAACAAATTACAAATACTCAAATTACTGTAACTGAGTAGTTTTTCTCAGGAATTGCAATTTATGTACTAAGTAGTTTTAAAAATGTGTGCTTTTACTTTCCCTTGAGTACATTTTTTGTGCTGTATGGGTACTTTTACTCCCCTATTTTCCTTCAAACTGCAGTCACTAATTTATTTTTTCTTGCCTATGGGGATTGGCTGAGTAGAAAAATCTGTCCTGCGATTCCTGTCCAAACAAATATCATATAGAAACTAAATCGCATCATACTGAACTACCTCAAGACATGGACACCTTATAAATGCAGCAAACCACTTGTAAGCATTACAAGTGTCCAAGATGATGTCCACAATCTTTACATGCAAGGATCGAGAGATTGTTTAGACTGCATATCACTGATAAGAAGATTAAGGATGTTTACTTTATGATGACTGAAATCGCCAATTGGCCTTAAACAAGGTTACGTTGCTTTCACGTTGTAAACAATGTTAAACGAATGTTACTTTTTCTCACACACACGCAGAAATTGTAAATGCATCAGCCGTTCACAGCGTAATACTCACTACTCATGACTACTCATACTTTTAAAAAGGCTACTTTTTATTCATACTTTGAGTAATATTTACAACAGACACTTTCATTCTACTTGCACTACATTTACACCACTGCTAAAATGTAGAGTGACACCTACAATGAGTGTCCAATGTGATGCCCAATAGCCAATCAAAAGGAACAGGTAGGATTGGAACTGTTCAAGCATAAAAAAGATCAGCATTTCTCTCTTTTTTAATATATGGACTCTTTTCAAAAGCCTGTTATGACACGTTTTAATGTTCAAAATATTACAAGTTTGTAATATTTAGATTTTTTTAAACATATGAACATTTATATGTATTAATGTTTGTAGTATATTATCTTTGCTTCAAATTACAAATAGCGAATTACCGCTTGTGCAGGGTGTTTCTAATGCAGCGTTTATAGTGCAGGAAAATAAATTTGACGTTATTCGCTCCTCTGGCTGCCGTCATCAGTCTCACACAATATTTTCCCTTTGTCTGAAAGTCTTGATAACACCATAGTGAAGTTTTTCTTTTATTATTTGAGCAAATAAGATTGTAAAAAAATTATTTGTTGTACTCTCCCATTCACTGCGCTCTAAGTTTTCCCAACTATGACGACTTCCGCTACTGAGAAACCCGGGAAATGTGAAAAGGATCTATTACTGCTGCTTCAATATTGAAAACAGCATTATAATGCATCTTTTTTTTTTAATTCAGAAAGTGGTATCTTCAGAAGATACATAATTACATTGCTTTCCTTTTGGATGTAAGTCTTTGCAACAGAAGAACATCTATGAATCCTAAGGATGCTGCGTGTGACAGAGAGACAGGGAGAGATCAATAAGATATGATGGTGTTAGACCCTTCAAACATTTACACCAGGGTAGCTGGATGAAACATATAAGTTAAAACGTTTTACATTCAATTAAAAAAGCAGCACAATTCTATCAACATTGTCCACTCTGGATGACTAGACCTGCTACAGAAAACCATCTGAGAGACATGCAATTAACCAAATTAAACGCTATTTGGTGCGACTACACCAATCCATATGTGTCAAAGCAACCCATTTGAAATTCATACTTTTTAGCCGCTGTCACTGGTTTTTGATATATACTTTTGGTTCACTGCTCACAGGGTGAGAATTCGCCACATAAATATATTTGTATATTGTTATTTTCCCCCTTTCCGGAGATGAATGATGTGTGAGATGAATTCTAAGAATGAGGTGATGAAACGATTCAAGGATGAGAGAACAGAGTGATACAGGGAGAGCGAGAGCCGATGGAGAGGTGTGAGGAATTTCGGCATCGCAGAAATCAGACTTGTATGTGTTTATTTACAGTCATCGTGATTAGAGTTTCTAATAGCAGACAGCTCAAATATCAAGGTTCGACTCCACGAGATTGAAATGTGTTAGTACTGATACAGACTCAAAACTGATCAACAAATCTCTTTTTAGGTTTCTTGCATCAATAAAACACACACGTACAGCCGCAGGTACACAGGCAGGCAGACAGACAGACCGGCTGATGCACAGGTACAAAGATTCGCATTCGGGGCTACACAGGCTGGCTAGCAATTAAAGGTGTGCATTATACACGACAGCCATCCAAAACTTGTGTTTGGAGGTTATGAGCTAATTGATTTTTGTTTTTTCCATGCGTACATGAGAGATATTGCGATTCACAGAATGTGAGCTATCTTATCGGCTTCACCGCAGGTCAGCCCGAGGCGATCGGCTGCCTCTAATTTATACTTCAGTCATATTGCAGATCCATCAGTATACAATCGCTGCAAAAGCCAGCCGACCAGAGAAAGTCGAAATTCCTAGGATAAATTAAACCTGTGATCAGGGAGTCCTAGAAAATCAAAGGCTCCAGTAATGCTGACCGAGGGTCTATTGCAAAAATGGGTCTCTCTCATACGCACACACTTAGAGATGTAAGTCAGATGAGGGTTTAATTGGCTCTGTTGAATTAATTACATATTTGAGTGCTGCCGAAGTACATCAGTCAGAATTAGCGACGGCGCGAGGGGCTTAAACACCCGGCGAGGACCCGCCGAGCATGTGGACTCACGTTCCAGATGTATAAAGACAACAAGGGGAAAACAAATAAACATTAGCGCGCTTTATTGCCCTCAAACTCACCTGAACCAGGCAATTATGGGGAGTTGAGAAATTGTAACACTGAGCTAAGGTAATTTGATGGAGTCATTATGGAGATAAAACTACGGGAGCATTTCAAACAACACCCAGGGGACGGAGTTTAATATTCAGTAGACATTTAAAGGAAAAACTCCCCCTTCGCATTCACAAACCAGTCTTCAGCGCTGGTCATTTTTCCGCTTGGTTTGGAGTTTGTTAATTAGGTGTAATCCTGGGGCAGGTTTACCGTAACGAGCTCCCGTAAGGGCTCTAAACGAGACCTTAACGAGAACCCTTGATTAAAGTTCCCTCATTAGCATATGAAGAGCTGTTCAAAGACACTATGAGCCTCCTAAAGCTACGAAATACCTCTAGCTTTAAGGAACTGCAGTTTTCTGAGCCTCCCATTGATGTGTTTCGCAGGTTTAATATATCTACTCAGACACACACACACACATTTGAAGAAAGAAACTGTGCATAAAAACAGGGAATTTCCAAATGCCTTGAGCAGTGCAAGACATTATTCTATGTTAATATCTACTACATATTTCATCCGTAACTTCATTTGTTAAATTATCATCAAATTAGTTAAGTAATCCTAATGAGTGGCGATACTCTGCAGATGGGTGTTTAATGAGTGGGTAAGCTTCTCCATCCCCTCAGGCTCCGAGAGATCAAGACTTTAATGTTTATATCAAAGAGCGAAGAACTGCGATTTGCGCATAATCCCATGGAATTCATTCTGGATGGCAAAATAGAAGAATCCTGAAATTATGGAGCTGCACACGGCTGGCTCTGTCTCACTGACAGTGTGTGGATAAGAGTGAATGATTTCTTTCTTTCTTGGCTGACTTGAAGGATAGGTCATAATATCATTCCCTCTCATTCACACAGCGAAAGATCAATGGAACCCACTTCCTTTCATTTCATTCTGGATCTTTCAGCGCAGACCTCGACTAAACGACAGACCTCAATTTGTTTTGTGCCCGAATTGAACATGTGACATTTTCAGCAAGGGGAGCTGTGAGTGTTAGCTGGTGAGCTAAAGGCCAGGCTTCTCGCTCATTAGACACATTCACAGGGCCCTGGAAGCTTTAACAATGGTGTTTCGGATATCGTAACCTATACCTTACAATCCAAAATGATAGTTTAGCTCTAAATGAATGTGAAAGCAGTTAAAGTGAATGGAGACTGAAATTTAAGGCTGCAACACACCAAGCCATTATCAAACTAGTAATGACAACAGCCAGATGTGTTGCTTTGACTACATGTAGATTGAAATTCTACTCTTGAACACCCCAAAAGGACAATTGGTAACTCCAAACTTACCATGTTGTACCTTCATGTAAATTTCATTTCTACATCAGTAGATACAGTCATGTGGAAATACCCTGTTAAATTCTAGTTGATACATATCAAGACATAAAAATCATCCAGTCTATGGCAAGTATTACAATTTGGGAAATAAAACCACAGGGAAATTAAACAACGACATATAGCATTAACAAAAATAAGTCTGTCACTGATAATTAAATGCCTTAAATGATCATCAGAAGAAGTTTTAGCAGTTTGTTGGTCTACTCTAGTGTCTTTAGGTGTGAGTTAACACAAGGCCCATCTGACAGCTAAAGCTAAGTCAAAATTGGGTCATACAACAAGAAAATGAGTTTGCACGTTTACATGGACACCAATTGTCCAATTTTAATACGATTAAGACAATACTCTGATTAAGAGTCTACCATGTAAACAGTGATTTTTTAATTACCTTAATCTGACTAAAGTCATAATCACACTAAATAGAAGTCGAATTAAGACATGTGGAGTATTCCTATTTTAGTCACATTATTGAAGTGCGGAGGTTTTTTCTTTCCATTCGGCATACTGTATCAAATTCCATTAAAACAACACACTCCCACCAGTCCTTACTCCATACATGCATCCAATACCTCCGTTTGTCATGGTGGCAAGAATGAAATGTTCCTGAATGAAAGTAAAACTGACTGCAGTTAAAGTTGAAATTTTTTTTTTTAAATAAAAACCCAAAATTACATGAAACTTCGGAGGAAACTTTGTATAGCGTTGTAATGCAATGATGTTAATCGATCTATATGCTATAACATGTAAATCGGAATCATCAAAGGAACATTTAAAAAGCAACTCATGTAAACACCTTAATCATATTATTGTCCTATTCAGATTAAGACAAATAATTAGATTACTGATGTCCATGTAAACGTGGTCATTAATCCTAAACACAGCCGCAAATCTGCTTTTTTTTTTTTTAATCAAGGTATAGTCTAGTTGCAATAGTCCAGCCCTTATTCTGACTGATTTTTTTATGTCCTGATAAGGAAAGCATTAAATTCAAAAGTGTGTCCAAACATTTTCATAAACAGTCTATATTCATCATTCACACAACAAGACATTGCTTAAATAAAACTAAAATAATACTTTTATTTCAAGTGGCTTATGTTTTTCTTTAAATATCTGTGTATATAAATGCTCAGGTAAGATTAAGTAACATTAGAACAGGCTTCTATCTTTGCTGTCTTAAAGTTTTCATCATATTTGCTTTTAGTTCTGTGACACATTCACTAAACTGACCATTCAATCACAATGATTTTTGACATTGATTGCCCCAGTGCCAATTACCCTAACCCTAACACAACATGCTGAATTATTGGCATGAGTCTGACTAGAGCAGACTGTAAAAACTAGCCAGATACTGCATATGCTTACTGGTATTGGCCCAACGCTGTTTATCGGCTGACCGGCAGCTTAGTGTGTCATGGCCCTTACATGCTTCAAAAAAGAATGCAAAAGCAACAGCAGCAACAAAAAAGTGCAAATTCCTTCTGAAGTAATTCAGTAACTGGGTTAGAGATCTGTGAAACTGAAGTGAGACAGAATCCCACTTAAAGGGACAGACAAAAGTTCAGAGATCTGAAAGGGAAGATGAGAGTGGGGCAAACATTAAAGCAGGAAGAAGTATAACTTATTTGAGTGTGAACAGGGCAGAATGTTGCAGGACTGAAAAAGGGCTCCAGCACAGATATCTATTTTGGGTGACAAAAGACTGCTTATGTAAACCAAAATAAACATTCGTTAGATCTGACTCAAAAGAATGAATTTTGAATAAACATTACAGGCTATTTTTTGCGAAGCAAATCAAAAGTTGATTGAAAAGATCCAACTAAAAATCTGACTGGTTTTGTATGTCGATTGTTGTATGTCGATTCAAAGATTCATTGAAAAGATCTGACTCAAAAGAATAATTTCTGAATCATTTATACAGGGTGATTTTGTGGACAAAATCAAGGATTAATTGAAAAGATCCAACTCAAAAGGATTCAGATTTGCAAACCGAATCAAAAGACTCAGCTGGCATCATTTGGTCCCAAACTGATTTGATTAAAGCACCAAAGACAACCATCATTCTACGATTATGGAAGACTTACAGAGCATGTTATCTAATACAGTCCATGTTCATTGTAATGCATGGAAAAGAATATTAACATTTTAATGAATCTCTTTTCTAAAATAAAAAGAATATTTGAACAATGAACAAAATCTTAATTTATTACATTTAGCAAATATTTACTTTCAGCAAAAACACCACAATCTAGGTGACAGCCTGAGAAATCAAAGCCTGTTTTTTTTTTTATAGTTGTGATGTAACAGTTATCATCGCATTCTAAGAATCTCTCTGCGTTTCTGTGGAATTTTTGTCAAATTGGCATCATAATGAGTCTGTTATTGATCCGACCAACAGACGTCTCACACTCCTAGATCAGAGCGTCTCTCTCGCTGCCCTCAGAGACATATAAAGAGATTCATTTTCACCAGCGTTTGATCTCCCAGATCCACTCAGAGAATGAACGACAGGAGCCGACCAGCGCACGCACACATGCACACTCATTTTCTCTCTGTCTCTCACAAGCTCTCCATACTTTCATTCTCTCCTCCAGGGCTGTGAACTTCCATCAGAACTACTTCCTCTCTGATTTTCTGTGTTTCCTGTACCAGAGTCTGATATTTCTCATGTCCAGCGGCGCACTGCAGGTTGAAATTGTTGTCAAAAGTCGCACAAGAAAGAGAAAAAGAAAGATAAGGGGGGGAAGAAGATCAAAGTCTGCTCTTTATTTTACTGCCTTTGGACTGAATTTGCTGCTTATCAGGTCTACAATGTATGTGTAGAATATGAGAGATTATTTAAAGGTTTGAGATGTTTTTAATAAATCATTGAAACATGAGTGAGCTGTCATACAGACAACCTGGAAACAGGAATGAGAGTGAGAGAGATACAAAATAGACAATAGCTCACTGCATCAGATAGCTTGTTAAAGTCTGAATGCTGCATTCACGTGTTAGTAGATTTCTGTCTCCCAGTCAGAAATCTGATTTAAATGGTGTCTTAAGTTGTATTTAGTGCTGATACCTGATATCAAATAAATTTCATACCTGACATTCTGAGCCATAAACTTTAAACATGGAGAACAATTCCTGCATGTGACTGGTAGATTTTTATTATGTTATTTGTTTTACAACAGTTACATCACCTCGTTTTGTCACAAATGTAATATATATTTTCATATACAAGTACCTTTTGAAGCTTATTTTGTATAAAATTTGTGAAATTTATATGAGAGAAATTCCATAATCATCAGCTAATCAACTAGATGAATGGAAAATACATTTTGAATGAAAGGGATTCTACCTTCTTTTTTCCAGAATTCAATATTTGTATACATTTTGCTTTTAATAAGATTTCCCCAAGAGACAGACAAGAATAAACTTGATGTGCTACATAATTGCTATACTGTCTGACAACAAAACACTTGAATGCGACAAGTGGGAAATATGAAATGTCCAATAAAATATAAAGGCAGCATAAAACTCATTATGTATGCCAAAACATAAGAAACTAAGAGTCATTAGGAACCTGTGGCAACATTTTTACAAAGAGATGTGTGCAGTGTGTTCCCGGTGTAAAAATCTAACAATATATCTCATTTGAAAATAATATACTGTCTACACTAAACCCAACCAAGAGTGTAAAGAAATGTAAATGTCAAATTAAAATCATATTTTCTGAAGCAACAAATGTTACTTTTGTTACAAACAAGCTTACTTTTAGAAACCAATTCCACTCAGAAATTACTAATAATACATATAAACAACTACAAGTTAAAAATAGAACAAAACATGAAATTAGAACATAATAAATGTGAAAAGAAAATTGTAATGTAAACATGAATTAGCATTTTGTTTTTTTAAATCATGTACTATGGCAAAAGTTCTTTGAGGTCATAAAATTATTGTGCAAGGAACTGTGGAAAAAAACATATTTTAACAATGATATTAATGCAGCACTATGTATGTTTTTCAACTTTAAAGCAATATCTCGTAAATCATAACATTGGAAATTTACTTTTAACTAGATTAATTCTGCTGCTGTGGCTACCAGATCTGCCCTTGTCGCCTCCCTGAAATCACGCTTGCAACTTTGGACAAGCAACCTGTCACACACAGCCCTTTAAGAAAATTTTACAACAAGTATTTATTGTTTTGTTATAAAAACATATACACAAACTGACACAAATTAAGGGCAGAACGGTGGCTCAGTGGTTAGCACTGTCGCCTCACAGCAAGAAGGTCACTTCAAAATCTCCACCTTGTAAAGTGAAAGTAATACAAGGTGTTGGTGCTTTAGTCACGTGTACATTCCAGTTTGAAGCTGCAGTGAACTGTATGTAAATGTTTTTGCTATGTTGTTTGTTTTGGTCTGGTCAGGATTTGTGCCAAAGAGGCAGTATTTACACTTTTTGGTTAGTCAATCGACCAATGGCTAATTTATAGTGGACTCTGTGTGATTGAGATGGAATATTATGAGGCAAAGATGACGTATCAGATTTTCAAATACTACACCACATCATCCACCTAGCATCTTTTGTCTGAAACATAGTCATAGTATTAATGGAACCTATCAGAAAGGTATAGTGCAATGAAAAAAGTCTGAAAGCAATTAAACAGAATAAGACTAAAATCACGCTATTAGAAGGAGAGTTTCTGACAGTGTGATTTTCTTTGGATAATAGTATTCCTCTTCGTTCAGAGCTATATAATTCAATCTACGGCAGTCTGAAGACAACAGCCAAGCCTTCAAACACTCTCCCTCTATCAGCCAGTTCTGAGGCCAATTAAACCAGCCGTACCAGAAATGTACTTTAATAAAGCATTTTCTGAAGTCCTCAACTATTTTAGAACAGAAAGAACAAAGAGATAGACAGATTAAAGGAGATTGATAAACTCTGCAAATTTATCAGGCGCATACACATGCAGACACATTTGTTCTTCCTTCATGTTGTGGACTTTTCACTGTTTTTATATGGAGCTAATGATATTTTTTTATTATTCTCTGAGCCTAACCCTTACAGACCCACTCTAACTCTCAGTCAAGCCTAAGAAGGATTTCCTCAGAACTCTGGAGAACACTTACTTATTTAATGTTTGCAGGATCAATAGTTAAAAAGCATTCATTGGTTACAGTTCAAATTCCATAACAGCAACAGTGACTGAATTATTGTTGGTCATTTCAGGTTGTGTTGTGGGAACAGTGTTGTTATAGTATCACCGTGATGTCGGTTTTGTTGTGCGAATTGGTGTGCGAATTTTTGTTAAATGTTACAGTAAGTGAGAATGAGACTTATATATTTATTGTTAACTAAATCAAATCAGGGCAGCACGGTGGCACAGTGGGTAGCCTCGGCTGGGTCACTTGGCATTTCTGTGTGGAGTTTGCATGTTCTCCCCGTGTTTGCGTGGGTTTCTTCCGGGTGTTTCGGTTTCCTCCACAAGTCCAAAGACACGCTGTACAGGTGAATTGGGTAAGCTAAATTGTCCGTAGTGTATGTGTGTGTATGGGTGTTTCCCAGAGATGGGTTGCAGCTGGAAGGGCATCCGCTGTGTAAAACACATGCTGGATAAGTTGGCGGTTCATTCCGCTGTGGCGACCCCAGATTAATAAAGGGACTAAGCTGAAAGGAAAATGAATGAATGAATAAATCAAATCAAATCCCTTTTTCTTGTCACATCAGCAGCAGCACGTGTACTATGATGAGTGAAAAGCTTAGGTGCTGCCTCCAGACAGTGCAAAATACAATTATTAGCAAAGTTGACAATAAATACATGAAAGACAATAAATACATGAAAGACAACAAATACATGAAAGACAATAAATATTTAAATAAAAACACATTACACACATGTAGGCACAGATAGACAAGCAAACAGTCAAAAAGGTGCACACATAGTTTGACTGTTGGTGGAAAATTATTGTTGGCAATATAAAACTTAAGTCATAAGTGTCAATGATATTGATGCATCATCTGAAAACTGAATAATTATGCTTTCCACTGATACTTTGTTATTATGGGACAAAATATTTGACAATTTGAAAATCTGAAATCTGAAAATTCAAAAAATCTAAATTCTGAGAGAAATGCCTTTAAAGCTAATAATTCCTTACATATATATATATATATATAGATATCTGTTTATCATGGCCTACTAATCATAAATTGGAGGGAATCTCCTCATCCACCACCAGTGTACAGCATCCACCTGGCAGCCATATCGCTCCAGACCGCACATGACATACCAGCTGATTGGTGGAGAGGAGTGATGAAGCCAATTATGATTAGGAGGCCATGATGAACAGAGGCCAGTGGACAAATCTGGCCAGGATGACAGGGTTAAACCCCTACTCTTTTTCGAATGACATCCTGAAATTTTTAACGACCACAGAGAGTCGGGACCTTGGTTTAACATCTCATCTGAAAGACGGCACTCACTGAGCAGTATAGAGTCCCCATCAATATACTGGGGCGTTAGGAGGACCCACACAGACCGCAGATTGAGCGCCCTCTGCTGATCTCACTAACACCACTTCCTGCAGCAACCTAGTTTTCCCATGTGGTCTCCCATCCAGGTACTGACCGGGCACAGCCCTGCTTAGCTTCAGTGGGCAACCATGTGAGAGTTGCAGAGAGCTAGCTGCTGGCAATGCTGTCTAAATTAAGTGCTTAGCACTGAATATTACTAATCAAAATAAGATTTAGATATATTGACAGATGTACATTTTTTAAATGTCTTCATGGAACATGATCTTTAGTTAATATTCTAAAGATTTTGGCATAAAAGAAAAAATACAACAATTTTGATTGACACAACGTATCTATGGTTATTGCCAAAAATATAACTGCAACGTAAGCTTTTGGTTTTGTTCTCCGGGTTCACAATATGATTTTTCAGAAACAGAAATATATTGATTATTTCAAAAATAAATGTAAGTAAAGCTTTTTTTATTGGAAAAGATTAAACTAGGAATTAGAATATTATCTTGGCAATTAACTGCAATAAGCACACACACACACAAAATGACTGAAACCATTCAAATTCTTAGAAAGTAAGTTCAAGCTTAAAAACACTGGATAATATTACATTTATCATTGCATCATACATCATATCAATTAATCATGACATTTTTACATGGATCTGTGGTACATCGCTTAATGTCCTGACTCCTGTCTACAACGAGTTCACATAAGGTATTTCTGAGAGGACTAAGAGCGTGTGCGGTCGCATGTCAACTCAGATGAGTATCAAGCTGCACTTGAACAGTTGGTCATTTAAATGAGGGTAATTATATATGATCTGACCCAAATATAAGGACTACACGAACTCTTATGCGTGTGCGACTGCATGTAATTATGTATGATGAGGCTCATCTGCCTCTAAAAGCATTTACACATCAATAATTCCTCTGAAGATTCACACACATACAGTAGGTCTATCTAAATCTGATATCACAGGCATAGTAAAACCTGGAAAAGAGCCCAGCAGTACATAACTCAGGGTCACAGTAAACATTATAATATATTAATAATAATAATAAAAGAAAATCCACAGTAAAATATTGGCATACTAGAAATAAACAAATCTTGACCCAAATATTACAGCCTGTGCAAAATAAAAATCTCCCCCAAAAAACTCACGCACACACGGGATGCTCTCATATAAGCTTGTTATCATTCACATATTCACAGGAGTGAGAGAAAGAGACATAAAGTTGGAGGATGAAAATGAAAGAGAATTATTCCCGCACATGACATTCTCTCATATAGCTGTTGTAATATTTCAGACATCTTCGAGCATAAGCACGTCAATCCCCTTTACGCGGATAGAAACGCAGAGTGAAGGGAAGGGAAAAGGGAGAGAAAGAGAGTAGTATAAGGTGTTTTGGGAATTTAGACGTGAGAACATAACAGCACTCTGCTCCATCTGTTATTCATGTTACTGTCTAATGTTGTCTGTCTGAGGCCGCTATTACACATGCCCTGAACTAACGTGGCATCTTGCCAGCAGTCGGCTTATATAATGCTGTACGTCCACAGTGGAGAAGTTCAGAAGAACTGGCTGGACAAAGACGTAGCCATCTGTGGGGTAGTGCTTTTCGCTGGATTTAATGTGGCACCTGCAGTGCTGCTTACAAGACACTTACACCAGTTTCAGTCTTCTCGGATGAACCCTGGTGGAAAGAGAGAGGGCATCTGAATCATCATTCAATTCAATTCAAGTTTATTTATATAGCGCTTTTTACAATGTAGATTGTGTCAAAGCAGCTTAACATGTTCTAGTAAAGTCCAAATGTCAGAGTTTAGTTCAGATTAGTTCAGTTCAGTTCAGTGTGGTTTAAGTTTCACTTGAAAGGTCAAATACTGAAGAGCAAAAGATCATGCACATAGACTGCCTGACATGGTGTGATACTGGTTCAACAGCTGTAGCAGACACACTCTTTTCCTCTTCATATGCACCTGACACTTTTTTATAAACATTCCATATTTCTGGAAAACATTGTAGTTCTGAGTGTACCTCACACAGGTGAGTGGGCTTGAAAAATCACATGTGGGACACACTCTCTTCTCTTTATATGCACCAGACACTTTTTTATAAACATACGCGTTGCGTTGAGTGGGCTTGACAAGCATGTGTATGTACGTGTTTGTGTGTGTCTGAGTAATTGTTTCTGTAATTTATGATTACACTAATTTGTAAAATGACGTGGGTATGACAATGTTGAGGTGGTTTATGAGGACAGGAGAACCCGGAGGAAACCCACGCAAACACGGGGAGAACATGCAAACTCCACCTGGGACTCGAACTTGCGAACTTCTTGTTGTGAGGCGACAGTGCTAACCACTGAGCCACTGCAAGCACTACTATATGCAGCCTTGTTACCACTATTCTTGCACACACATGAATAATTACTCTAAGAGACAAAAAAAAAAAACTAACACACTCAGACAGACACACACATACACATACATGCATATACACAAGTAAGTAGAGCATCTGTTATCTCAGGCATTTTAAATCCCGACTGAGCAATAGCCCTGCAGAAAATGGCACAGGGTCACAGTAAACATTACAACAACATGAGCTGAAATAAAAAAGCCCACAGTGAAATATTGTGAGATTTCAAATCAACAGATCTTGACCCGCATGTAATATGGTCTGTGCAAAATAAATGATCTCCCCCACAGCACACACACACACACACACGCACACACACACACAAGGCACTCTCATATTCACTTGTTATCATTCACATATTCACAGGAGCGAGAAAAAGATACAACGTTGAAAAGGAAAATGAAAGAGAATTATTGCTGTGCAAGACGTCTCTCGTATAGCTGTTGTAAGACCTCAGACATCCTCAAGCAGATCTCAGATCTCCTCAGAAACCCTGTTACCCATTCTGGAGGATATATATTTATATATAGATAGATATTAACTGTAATAACTGTAAAGCATGTCCCTAACAAATGCAAATAAATAGAAAGTAAAATGCATAGCAAAACATTTTCCGTAGGTTATGCATTTCTGTTTGCTGGCCATTTGTTGTATTATTTTAAGAGCCATAGACCTCACTTTGTGCCATTTTTGGGGAAATTATTCATAAAAGAATTCTGGAACTTCCTGTTTTCGGGCTAATGCAAGCTTTCTAATGGACCAGACAGCATTTCAAAATTAATTTGTTATGATTTGCACTGAATATTGCTGCTTATTTCTGAAAGTTTGATAGCTCACCTGGCTGTGGCATCTCTTTTAAGATAGCAATTTTGGAAAATCAGGCAATAAAGTAAACTCATAATGCATGATAATAATAATCATTTTAAAAACTAATACCCCTGGCTTTCAAATGTATTTCTCATTTCTGTCTTCTTCATTAAGGCAAAGTAAAAAGTACAGTATAAGATAACGAAGCTCTATGAGAAAGGTTTCTTGTGTGAGACAAAATAATCTTCCAAGCAACTTTTGAGCGTACATGACCCGCATTAGCATTGAGTTTTTGCTGTATCTGCTTTAAAAACAGTTTTTCGACTCAACTTCAAGTCTTAAAACAGGATTAAACTGATTCCAAGACTGGATTACACTGATTAAGGACTGACGCAACACAGACGGGTCTGCCTTTTCAACACCCTGTTGTTTTAAAAATCATTAGTTATTTTATCAGCCTCTCGGGCCCTGTGAACTCAAAAGACTCTCTTTGCTCTGATATCTAGAGTGGAAAACAGGGACTAAGAGACTGACATTTGCCATGTCCTATCTTTCTCTTTCTCCATGCACTGGTTTAAACTGATCTGGACTCTAGGGCCTGAGTTTATCGATTTTTTCCCAGTTTTTATCAGAGAAGGTAGGATGAGGACTTGTATTAGGACACATTACATGTCCAGTAGCTTCTCCAAAAGATCTGGTGCAGTTCTTCACTTTGTGTCTTGTGCTAAAACAACATTTCATCACTTCTTTGCGATCTCATGTATTTTGAAAAACTGATTTAAATCGATCCAAGTTCTTTCTATTGAGGAGAAATGTCTTTTGTCCATTCAAGTCCAAAGTTGTTCAGACCCTAAACTTTCTTCAATATACATGCAGTTGAAGTCACCATTATTAGCCCTCTGGTTATTTTTTCTTTTTTAAATATTTCACAAACAATGATTAACAGCGCAAGGAATTTTTTCCACAGTATTTCCTATAATATTTTTGTCTTGGAGAAAGTCTTTTTATTTTATTTCGGCTACAATAAAAGCAGATTTTAATTTAAAAATATTATTAACCTCTTAAGAATTTTTTTTTTTTTTTCGATCGTCAAACCACTTTTATATTAATTATATTATATTAAGTTAAGGCTTTAAATTGCACTTAAAGCTGTATAGTAGTATCTTTAAAAAATCTAGTAAAATATTATGTAATGTATTATGTAGAAATGTGTTGAAATATACAGGAATAATAATTCAGGAAGGCTAATAATTCTGACTTCAACTGTATATACTTTTTTTCTTCTACAAAAATAAATGCACCAAAGCTTTCATTGGGGGCCGTTTTTGAAAAGACACACATTTCTATCTATATTGGTACCTCATTAGTACCTAAAAAGTTCATGAGTTTTTAGGTACATCTGAAAAGCAGTTGTGGCAAGAGTACTGAAAAATCTATCTCAAATAAAAGTGCCATTACTTTTTAATCATTACGTTTTAATACTCAAAGTATACTGTGTAAACCAGTGTTTCTAAAAACAATTTGGCCACTGCCCACCTTGTAGGTTATGGAGGGTTTCGAGGCCCATCTGTCCCCAGTCACCCAAACAAAACGCTAATAAGCTTCAAGTTTAACGTTTAAAATTCAATGAAAAAACATCACATTTTTGTTGATCAGGCCTACTGTCTGACATGGTTTTCTCTTGCTTCTTCTTTTTTTGTTTCATGTGACTTATTTTTGCAAACTAGAATAGAATGAGGGTAGCAATTATTAAAAACTGAAGCAGTGCAGTAAAAACAAAGATTATTGCTCTGCTGTATAGTGTGAATAGTACAAGCAACAAACAACTAATCGAGATGCAAACTCGTATAAATAGAGCACAAATGCTAAATAAAAAAACCCAAGACAAGTACTATAAATTATTGTAAAATGTTTCATAATAATAGTTTGAAAAACTACAGTATTTAAATAAAAATAAATGTTCTGCCTAATATTGCACACACACAAAAAAAGCTTTTCAAACACTTTAAATATATATTACAAAATATTTTGTACATTTTAGGCAGGGTTGCTTTCCTAAGTACATTATATTTTCTCCCAGGCAGTGTGTATCTTGGCGTGGTTAAGCATATCTCTGCAATATCTAAGCTCAATGTACTTTACTTACTAATACACGTTGAAGGAAAATAGTGCAGTAAAAAATGTCCTCAAGTAAAAGTTTACATTGTTTAAACCACTAAAGTATACAATCCTGAGGAAAAACTACTCAATTACAGTAATCTGACTATTTGAAATGTCTTGCTTTAAACCACTGTGCCCCTGTGAAATCTCTCATACCTATTTCTGAGAGTGTACAAAGGGAAGGCATTGGAAGAATTGAAACAACATGAGGGTGAGTAAATGATGACAGATGCTAAATTAATTTGCCAGAGGTTATTTGTCCTAAGTGTAAATATAGTAGACCTTGGACATCAGCCTTTAGAATGCTAACCATTTTAAAACTGTGGGAGATTTTTAACATAGTAATCTTAAGAATGGACACACTGGATTCTTAGATTGCAGGAACACACACCTGCGGACAGTAGGAACAGTTCCACAGTGGCATTTCCACAGCCAAATGACCTCAGAGAAAACTCTGGGGAGGTGGTTTTAAACTCAGCACGTTTGAGTCAAAAGTTGTTTGACATTCTTTCCTGAACACTTCTGTATTTCAGCTCTATTTTTAGTGTCAAGTTGCAGTTATAAAGTTGGACTCGTGCCATTTAGCATCAGACCGGTGTCGGTGATAGAAACAGAAGATCAAGTCAGATATTAAAGTTTACTAAAAATTTCTATATAGTTATACGAACATTGGGGCAGCACGGTGGAGCAGTGGGTAGCACAATCGCCTCACAGCAAGAAGGTCGCTGGTTCAAGCCCCGGCTAGGTCAGTTGGCGTTTCTGTGGGGAGTTTGCATGTTCTCCCTGGGTTCTCGTGGGTTTCCCTGGGTTCTTGTATGTGTGTGAATGGGTGAGTATGAATGTTTCCCAGTCATGGGTTGCAGTTGGAAGGGCATCCGCTGCGTAGAATATATGCTGAATAGGTTGGCGGTTCATTCCGCTGTGGTGACCCCCAATTAATAAAGGGACTAAGCCGAAAAAAAATGAATAAATGAATATATGAACATTAGAAAGAATTTGTCTCTCATATAATCACTGAATCAGTGTTTCAGAAAACCATGGAAAAAACATCAATAAAACATCAGGAAAGCCATTCAGAATCCAAAACTCATTAGGAAAAAAATAATCTAGAGTATATACATTTTTTATATAAGAATGTATCAATAAACCAACTTGAAAACAAGCTTTGCATGATAGCTACTGTTTAAATGTTTACATCTCAGCGAACTGGAGTAGAAACTTAATTAGTCAATTAATATTTAACATCCTAATATTTTATTATTGAGGATGTGTGGTCCCGTACTCCACTCTGTGAAACCTGGTCACCCTTTAGTCAAATATTCACCGAACCAAAAACACCATCTGCCTTCCTTTTCTGTGGAATCTTGTTTCTGCCAGTGTAAGAAATATTTAAAAGGTCAGTGTGACTTGTTATCTTACAATACTGACCTTTTTCTCAGAATTAAACAATACTTTAAGCACTTTACATTACCTTTGGACCCTTTATTTCCACTTTTGGAATATTTTTTAATTTTTATTTAAAATAAGCTAAATGCAATGAACAGATATGCAATGAATATACTGTAGGAAGAAATTGTATTAAAAAACTATATAATAATAATAATAAAAATAATAAGAATAATAATAATAATAATAAGAAGAAGAAGAAGAAGAAGAAGAAGAAGAAGAAGAAGAAGAAGAAGAAGAAGAAGAAAAACAGCACGCCTGAAATAGAAAGTTCTGAAATAGAAAGTGGCTATAACCTTTATTTATTCTTGTGTCTTAAACTCGCACAAAACACACTAATGCTCATAATAACATATGGATTACTTTTGCAATTACTGTAAATAAACACTATGCCCCAGACATATTATCAGCACAAACCCTTAAAAGATTGTCAGTAATTATTCAGACCCGAGACACGCCACGACGTTGTTGCATTTGTAGGAGTTTCCCTTTCAGACACAAAATGTATAATGTGTTTGCTACATCCACACCATGTTTTCTAGTTTCACACCCTTCTTATTAACTTACTAGTTTTGATTACTGTCTTTACCCTTTGTCACCTGTTCCACATTTGTCTTTTTCTTTGTGTATTTGTATATTTATATGTTTTTGTATTTTTCATAGTATATGTTTCAGTTCTGTTCGTTGTTCATTAGTTGTGGTAAGGGGGCTAATTTCCTGTTTATTTCTGTTCAATAAAAGAACTGTTAAATACTGCATTTGGATCCACATTTGCCTGTTCTTTTCCGACGTCACGTTACAGTGTTAATTGTTTTTAATAAATCACACAATGCAATTTAAGTTTGAGCAGTCATTTTACAGGGTTTTTTGTTTTGTTTTTTGCATCAATATATAGCTCCCCCAAAAAGCATGTTTTCATCTATTTTGTTGATAGTAGATTACATACACCTTGTCACCAGCAGCTCTGCTTGTTTCTGACCAGATTTGCACTTTTATGCATGGAAAATCTGCTGTCTTATTTCATTTACACATTGAGAGTATAGATCACTCGCATATCCTCTCCTGTCAGCACTACACTCAAAAAAATGAAGTTTGAGTGTATGTTCAAACTACTTATTACTTATAACTTAATTGTTTTATGTTCAATCCACATACATTTGTAAAAAGTAAACAATTCCTTAATGTTGTCCCAACACAAATCGATTGTGTGGAACCCAGCATTATTTAGTGTATATATATGGGATTTTTATGGGATACTGTGTATAAATCTGGCCCTATATTTGTTAACTTTGTGGGTGAACTATCTCCTTTAAAGCTTCATATTCACACTATTTAATCAGCAACTATCAGAGTTGGGCCAAAGCGTCACTACAATTAGTTTAACTACATTTCTGAGTAGTGAGCTGAACTTTATTGATGAAACAGCGGGGCACTGCTGACAAATATAGCGCTGCATTTTCCCTGACAATATTTCAGCAATAAAGTTGCTTGTCCAGGATTTTTCGTCAGCTATTTTGAATCAGATCGAGCAAATGTGAATCATTCCGACAGCTCACACTCACAGTAATGGCATACAGCATGAAGTGTATATTTCCAGATATATAATCCACTGAATGCTGCAAAGGCATGCTATCAATAGACAGAGCTTGAGATGATCGTCATTAGTTCAGACACCTGCATGTGCAGTTCGAGAAGAACAGAAAAGCGAGTAAAGCATATTTCAACAAATCCAAAACACAAAAAGAGCTACATTGTGCTCTATAGTGTGCCGTACAAACACAATGGCCTGTGAGTGTGATCTGATTTTATATCTGGCTTTAGCATTTAACATCCTCACTGCACTATATGCTGCTGCCACAGTTGACTGCTTTCTGAAAAACTACTGCTGAGTTTTATAAATAGATTTTTTTTGTTGTGGTTTGCCTTTGACAGCGTGCATCTGGTTCATATTTAATCACTCATCTATCCTCATTAACACAGACATCAAAAACCAACACAGTTAAAATGATTTCTGCACCAAATTTCATTCATTCATTCATTTTCTTTTCAGCTTAGTCCCTTTATTAATCTGGGGTCGCCACAGCGGAATGAACCGCCAACTTATCCAGCATATGTTTTACGCAGCGGATGCCCTTCCAGCTGCAACCCATCACTGGGAAGCATCCATACACATCCATACACACTCATACACTACGGCCAATTTACCTCACCCAATTCACCTATACCGCATGTCTTTAGACTTGTGGGGGAAACCGGAGCACCCGGAGGAAACCCACGCCAACACGGGGAGAACATGCAAACTCCACACAGAAATGCCAACTGACCCAGTCGAGGCTCGAACCAGCGACCTTCTTGCTGTGAGGCGATTGTGCTATCCACTGCGCCACTGCAAATTTCATTTTAGTTTTAAAATTTCATTGATAGCTTAGCAAGTAAGATTTTGAGTAACCCTGTTGACTAAGAACTACATATCCTTAGGGTATAATCTGCATCCAATAAAGCTTTTTCTTTTTTATTGATTGTCATTATTTAAATATATGGTTATTGCATGAGGCTAATAATTCTTACTCATATTGTTCTAGCCATTTAATAACAGAAAGGTAGACATCACTCTCTCTCTCTCTCTCTCTCTCTCTCTCTCTCTCTCTCTCTTTCTCTCTTTCTCTCTTTTAATCCATTGCACATCTCATAGGCTCTTCTTTTGATTTATGTCTATTAAGGGACTCATATAGAAAACAACTTATTTATTGATTTGTTTTCCCAAAGAGCCAAAGTCAATCTGATAGTATTGATTTATGCCGTGCCTTGGAAAAACATTAGATGGCACAAACGGATTCACTTCTTTCTATGTATGTGAAGAAGAATAGTATTATTTTCTGTCCCAAATGGCATACTTATGAACTTCTGTCTGTCTGGAGCGCGTGCTGGTGTAAAACTAAAAGAGAGCGAATGAAACTAAGTGGGTCAGAGAGTTTGTTCATTAACAGATGGTGTTTGCTTTCCAGTGGCAATAAACAAATGCACTCGGCAGAGCCATAAAGACCTGTGAATATTTGTGCGCATGCGTGTGTTTGTATTGGTAATATGCATGGATGCCTGTATATAAATGAATAGGCTGCTCTCTGATTAAGATTTTGAATGGCGAAGCTGCGGCAGTAATTGGAGAGCGAGGAAAAGCAGAGAGAGAGCGAGAGAGAGTGAGAGTAAACATTAAAACACAGAGAGAATGAATCCAAAACCTCATTAAAGACAAAACACGTCTTGTGTGTGCTGGTCTTCATTATCCATTAATAGTTAATTTGCCAGTGTAATTGTAACTGATAGTCCGGTCTGAGACTGATTGTGTTTAGTGCCCTCAAGACGTCTGTCACTGTTTTCATATTTAACATTAGATTCATTGTAAGAGGTACTCTTATTCCTAATCTTGTCGACTACAGTTTTGTTACGTAACAGACAATTTATTAATTGCTTTGCATAACTGCCATGACAATTGGTCAATACAGCGGGTGCATTCATTGAAAGAATGTGTAAACGAAGAGATCGAAATAAACAGCAGAATAAAACTGATTGCACAGTTAGAGTAATTTAGTCCTGGGATTCTATTTAAAATGTCTTTACCATATGAATTTCAGATTGAACACTTGAACGTGCTAATTCAACTCAATTCAATTCATCTTAATTTATATAGCGCATTTACAAAGCAGATTCTGTCAAAGCAGTTTAACATAGAAGTTCTAGTAAATTGAAACTGCTTCAGTCCAGTTTTCACAGTTGAAGTTCAGTTTAGTTCAGTGTATCAAATCCAACGACGAGCAGCTCCAAAAGTCTCAAACCAAGCAAGCCAGTGGTGACAGTGGCGAGGAACAAACTTTACCAATTGACAAGAGTGAAGGAAAAATAACTTTCTGTGGTTTTAGAAGAGCACAATTGCATAGAAAACCTCTAACTCACTGTCTGACGTAGAACACTTCTCTATCGTAATTATAGAAATAAAGTTCTTTAATTAGATATTTCATCAAAATAGGCAATTCTGCCATCATTTACTCATCATTCTAAAAACTAAAAAAGGTTCATATGTAAATCTGATACATGGCCATATATGAAATGCTGGGTAGTTGTAATCCAACATTGGGTCAAATATGCCCAAACACAACTTTGGGTTTTTTCAAATACATTTAAGTGACACAGGAGCCCAATCGTTGAGAAGATTCTGGATGCAGACTCGGTGCAGTTGCAAACCGAGCTGCATGCAATGTTTTTTAATGCCCACACCTAACCCCACCTCTAACCCTATGCCTCACAGTGACATCACTAGCTCCATTGAGTACATTGTGTCTGACATTGAATGTCTGAGATATACATTCTAGGCTTGCAAATCCAAGTCTGCATCCAGATACTATTGCAATCGTTGAGTATGTCCATGTTTGACCAAATGTTGGTTTACAAAAACCCAGCATATTTTAGAGTGTATACTGTATAAAGAATTATAGCTAATATATTTGAACATATATGTACAAATTTGTAATTCTAATGGTTAAAAACATATGTAAATGGTCATTTGTGCAATATTTTGAAATAAATGTTGCATATATTACATACTGTATACCTTTATCTGTAAAATCTATACACAAAAGTCTATGTCATATGTATGTAACTTACATATGTAAGTTTCTGAAATCAGATTACTTCATGGGGTAAAAAAGGTGATGCTACAAAAGAACCAATTTTGGCTTCCCAATGAAACTTTAAATGAATAGTTTCTCAGTGTGAATGATATTTTAATCCTCTAAAACACCCTTTTCCGCTGTGAAGAACCTTATGTGCAATAAACAATTACTATGGAATGTTAAAGGGTTCATGGGAGCACCGATGCCAATAAATAACCTTTATTTTGAGTGTTGTTCCAAATCAGTTTGGCTTTCAGCTGTGGAGAGTAATGCAGACTCTTCTGAAGCTGGCTTTTTGATTCATTATTAAAATCATTATTCACTGAAACATCTCTCTCAGCATATTAAAACTCACATCACAATTGGTTACATAATCATAACTGACGTCAAACATGAATAAAATTTTTAGAAATTCAGGTTGGAAGATTGTCAACAAATAGCATTGTCATTTTTTTGATCGGTTTATTATAAATATGATATCATATGGCTTTAGAAGACTTGGAAATTATCACGTTTGTACTGTGTACAAACTTAATGAAACTTTTATTATGCATATTAGAGACTGATGGCATCCATTCTCTTTTATTTACATTGTAAGAAATAGAACTGCATGAACATCTGTCAAAACTGCTTTTGTGTATAACAGAAGAAAAAAAGTAATACTGCTGGAATGACACGACAGTCAGGGATGGGCAGTATTTCTGATACATGTATTTCAAATACGTATTTCAAATACAAAATAGTATTTTGTCATTTGTATTGTATGGGTTTTATGAAAATGGGTCATCAAAATACTTTAGTGTCTTGTATTTTTGTATTTTAAAATACTGTAAAATACTTTGTAAGTCTACATGATGACATCATAAAAAGTGGCCTTTAATAGTGGTGCTTTCTCAGTTGTTTGCCTAGGCTTGAGAACGACAGGACTGCTCCAACTCCTTCAAAAGCTTTTCAAAAAACGGACAAAACTCAACCTTCTACTAACGACAGCTACAATAGCAATGCCATCATCAAATACAACTACAACAACAACAACAATAACAAAAACAACAGCAACAACATGGACAGAAACGAAGGCTCCGCTCTCCCTGAAACACCAACCTCGACTCAACAACACCCAGCCCAGCCTGGAAGTCAACTCGAGACTGAGGCTCCAGTAAGAGGCCGAAGGCCTATATGCTCCACTTCAGCCAGAACCCAACGCCTCACGCAATCCATCCCCGGCTACTTCGAATCGTCACCCACCTCCACCAGCTGTGTTTTATACACATGACAGTCATTGAAATCCGCGAGACTCTCCTAGACGCCAGAATTACCATCCCTAGGACCCCAGAACCACACGCTCCCGCCACGCCCCCTATCATCAATCCACTACCGCCTCGCAAGCACCCAGCCTCTCTGGACCATTTAAAAAAGCAACAAAGAAAAGCAATAAAAAACAACCTCAAGAAATCGGACACTCTGCAGCCACCACAACACTTCAAAACATGGACAATCCCCTGGAAAATAATGCAACCCTTGAACTTTCCACTCCCCTCCTCTGGCCACCAGCTCCCAATTCCAACCCAAACTCCAGCCCTCCTCTTCCAGCTATCCCTACTACTCTCAACCCTCCTCAATTGTCTATTCCTTCCAATCTCCCGCACACTTCAACCCAGCTCATTACCACCCATCAGTCTATCTCTACAAGTCCCAATGCTCTTCCTCTCCCTTCTCATTTCCCCTCTTCTAGTATTACCACCTTTACGTCCTCTACATCCCTTCAACAAGCACCCACCTCCATTACTAACCCTCCCCAATATTCCACTCTCCCTACTCACATTTCTTCTGACCGGCCCCCTTCCACCCTGTCCACAGCCACACCCTTCCCCATTCCGCATAATGATCCAGTTCTGGAACCACCCCCAATCTCCAACGCCATCAAGAACCTCAAGCTATCAGAGATTCAGACAGCTGGCACCAGAAGCAGAGCCGCATCCGACTCCCATCCCTCCATATTCAGAGATGATATTCCCATAAATCACCCCATGCACAACTTGCACCAAACATCTATATCTCTTATTTTACAAGCAGTAGCCCCCAGAACACTACAATCATACCTCACTGCATGGAAAGCAATTAAACATTTCCATTTCCTGTACAACACTACATTTCCCAATTTTTCCCTACTTACAATCACTTCATTCATCACATATCTCCATTCACACAAACACATCCAAGCCAGCTCTATTAAAAGCTATCTAAGCGGAATCAAATTTTTTCACAAGTAAATGTATGGCTCCACATCTGATTCCATACCTAATTCCCAAACTACCCTTCTTATTAAAGGCATCCAAAAAGTGCATACTTTCCAAATGTATTTCCACACTTAGAAAAGGCTACTTATCCATACATACAGACCACACCCTGGATGCAATGTTTACACTCGCATTTTTTGGGTTTCTCAGATGCTCCGAAATCACTGTAACATCGAAATTTCATTCTAATATCCACCCCACCATCTCAGATCTTGCTTCGATTGATGAGGAAACAATATCTTTCCTCATCAAACAAAGCAAAACAGATCAATCTCGAAAAGGACATCTCATTTACATATTCAACATCCCCTCCCCTACAAGCCCATTCCAAACACTTCTAGCATACCTACACTATAGGGAAACACTAAGTTTTAGTCCCCTCTCCCCTCTCTTTATAGAAGACACAAACCACCCGGTAACATGTTTTTGGTTCACCTTTCACCTTTCACCTTCAGGCTTCCCATCACAATCATACTCCAGTCACTCATTCCGAATCGGAGCCGCCACCACAGCAGCACACAAAGGGCTATCACAACAGTACATACAAACACTGGGAAGGTGGTCTTCTGATGCCTTAAAATCCTACATTCACCTTAGCCACAGTCATCTCAAAGAAGCCCAGAAGACCCTCACCAGCCGATACCCCATTTCCAGTACACAAGGGCAAGGGTTCAACCCAGCCACATCAAACTTCCAAGGGCGAGGGCATGACCCAGCTACATCAACCTCTCAAGGGCGAGGGCATGACCTAGCCACATCGACTACTCAAGGGCTAGGGCATGACCCAGCCACCTAAGTACCACTCAGCTTTCTCCCTTAATCACTCACCCAATTTCCGCAGGAGTTCTTCCCGCCCAAGTCCCCCTGTCACCCCATATATATATATATATATATATATATATATATATATATATATATATATAGTGCTGCCATTTCCCAGCTATATCTCCGTCAGGAGCGTTCCTCAAGCAATCAACTCCCCAGGAGTCAATGCCACCCTTCCCTAGCCCCCCTTCACCTCCCTATCCAGCCGGAGTCCTCATCACCCCCTCAGCTTTTTCCCTGACTCCAGCAGGATCCCGCCTACCCCACGGCTCTGACTCCCGCAGGGGTCTCCCCAAGCCGACTCCCGCAGGAGTCTTCATCGCCCCCCCTTCAGCAGCCGGATATAGCATTTCTAGCCTTTTGGGGAGTTTCTTCAAATACACGGCTCTGTCCCGAGTTATTAAGCATTTCGGGGAGCTCTTGAGAACTACCTGATCTCGTACTCCCTTATATGCTCATTGACCAGGCCGGAGCCCTGGGCTCTCATCTGTAATCATTAGTAAGCCAATCAAATTAATCTAAACTCACTATAAGTAGCCTGTCTAAAACTACTCCCTTATCTTCGTTTTCTGAAGAAACCCCCCATCTACCCCATCTCCCCCTTTTCCTCCTTTACCAGGGGGAGCTCTCAAGAACTACCCGATCTCGTACCCCCTTATATGCTCATTGACCAGGCAGGAGCCCTGGGCTCAATTATCTCAGAGCTCAGGGTTCTCTCCCGGCACAGCATGCCAAACCTGCTATTATTATCAAGCAATATCTAAGTGTGAACTCTTGAAATGGCAACAACCATTGAAAATAGTATATTGCACAATGCTCAGACCAGTAATATATAATGACCGTATAGTGTACAATTCGGCATCAGCATCTTTGCTTAATGAGATGGAATAAAATATCAGTACTTAAGAACAGGATGTGGAGCCTTCAGCATAATAATCATTCTCAGTCTCAGGGTTGCAGGTGGAAATGCAGAGGAAGTTTCATTCATATTCTTTTCGGCTTAGTCCCTTTATTAATCTGGGGTCGCCACAGCGGAATGAACCGCCAACTTACCCAGCATATGTTTTACGCAGGGGATGTCCTTCCAGCCACAACCCATCACTGGGAAACATCCATACACACTCATTCACACACATACACTATGGACAATTTAGCTTACCCAATTCACCTATACCGCATGTCTTTGGACTTGTGGGGGAAACCGGAGCACCCGGAGGAAACCCACACGAACACGGGGAGAACATGCATACTCCAGACAGAAATGCCAACTGACCCAGCCGAGACTCAAACCTTCGTGCTGTGAGGCGATTGTGTAACCCACTGCGCCACCGCGTCGCCTCTCAGAGGAAGTTTAGAAATATAAAACACATAAAGATGGTGTACTGGTGTTCACTCATTATGTGAAGTTTATTTATAAACTAATTTCGAGAGGATCACGTGCTTATGATTGCGTACAGCTGGCCTGCATTAGCCCGCAATCGATGCACCAATCAGATGATTCCTAGATCACCATAAATAACCAGTGTTCCCTCTTTGCAGTATCTTCGTCTTGAAGAACTCCCCCCACCCACCCCTACTCCTCCTTCCCAGATGGGCGACACGGTGGCCCAGTGATT
Source organism: Danio choprae (assembly GCA_903798125.1). NCBI lineage: Eukaryota > Metazoa > Chordata > Actinopteri > Cypriniformes > Danionidae > Danio > Danio choprae. The sequence goes on along the minus strand of CAIGQW010053273.1, from coordinate 1,877,917 downwards.
AGCACTGTCGCCTCACAGCAAGAATGTCTCTGGTTAAAGTCTCAACCAAACTAGTCGACATTTCTGTGTGGAGTTTGCTTGTTCTCCCCGTGATCGCGTGGGTTTTCCCCGGGTTCTCCGGTTTCCTCCCACAGTCCAAAAACACGCAATTTATGTAAATCGAACACACTAAGCAAGCCCACAATAAGTCGGGGGGAGTTCATCGAGATCTACCTGAGCTCAAGCTCCCCTCTCGCCCTGCGAACGGGAGGGAGCCCAGGGCTCGAGGATCTCGTGAGCTCAGGGCTCTCTCCCGGGACAGCATGCCAAACTAGCTATATTACCAATCATCAGCTAAGTGTGAACTCTTGAACTGCATTACATGTTTTTTACAGTGATTAAAGAGACTAAATCTTCAAGACAGGACTTTCTGTATGAAATTTGTACAAAATCTATGCTGAAATGAAAGAGAACGTCAGTTTAATGGTGAAGGGATTGATCAAATATGCCTATTGATAGAAGGTTTGTAAAGAAATGTCATGCTCCCTTGTAAAAGTATTTTGTAGTATTTTCAAAATACAGTATTTTATTTTGATTGTGTGGCTTCTGTATTTTGTAGTTTATTTTGATACTCGTAAAACTTAGGTATTTGGTATTTTATTTTAAAATACATTTCAATGTATTTTTGCCCATCCCTGACGACAGTGAGTAAATAATGACAGGTGGTTGAACTAACACTTTAAGTTTCAAACTTTCACTTGAGCCCAATCACAACAGCCAAGAGAAAAACTGCTCTTAAAGGTTCAGTCTATAATGTTGCCACAGACAAGCTATTTTCAGTTCTGCAACAACAAAGGCTGATCAGGGAAGACCTTTATTGACCTTGCTGGAGAGTCATGCCAACGTGTTTACCATCAAAATCCAAGCTTTAAAAATGCACTTTAAGACTGCCTTTGGATTGTTTTTGAAATCCGGAGATTTCTTCTGACTGTGAACATTGCACAGATAATGAACCGTAATGAACAGAACGAAAAAACATTGGGCAGATAATGAGCCGTAATGAACAAAAGAACATTGTCTTCGTAGAAACAATTAATCTAATATGGATTATTCAGTTTCAGGACAGTCAGGAATTTCATTGCTATTCTTTTCCTTCCCTTTGTTCAATTTTGTTTTAAATATATCCAACCAGTGTGAGTGTAGCTGCTTCATTATGTCAGTTTCTGGTTTCTTTCTCTCTCTCTCTCTCGTTTTCTCAGTTGACTGTTTCTGCGCAACAGAGAAGCCCATCCACTAGGACCAATGAAAGTACACTTGTGTGTGTGTGTGTGTGTGTGTTTTCTACTACACACAATGGCAACTGCAGTGATAAAAGCTCTGCAGCACTCTCTTTCACATGTCTGCATAAGTGTGTGTGTGTGTGTGTGTGTGTGTGTGTGTGTGT
>CAIGQW010053273.1:1830187-1862230 GCA_903798125.1 Danio choprae | reverse complement strand
ATGACAGATATTTATACAACAGTTCAGTATGGTTTTTGAATCTGATTGTTTGAGAAGTTTTTTTAGCTATGCAAAATTCTACCAGTGTCAGATATTATAAAAGTTGCTGCTGGTATTTTGTGCGCAGGTTACATTGTTACGCCTTTAGATTAAAGGGAAACAAAGACTTTAAAGGTGCAGTATGTAAGTTTGACACCCAGTGGTTGAACTAGGTATTGCATTCCTGGATCAAAACAAACGCAAGCGCAGGTTGCCAGATTGAGAACCAACAAGGCTGATTTAAATCGTGTTCTATATAACGGCAAGGGCACGCGAAAGAAGGAATATTTTCCATATTAAAAGGAGTTTTTGTTCTAATCAACACCTCGAATTGATATATTAGAAACGGCTTCTATTTCTTGCAGCTGACCAACAGAAAACTGACAATGACCACCTCAGGTACACGTCATTTGCTTTATTCAGTGTTAAATGCTAACAATGTGAGTTTGAATGCCATTTTACATGACATTTATTGTCATACTACTGAAAGCAGCAGCAGATAGTTTACCTCAGATCTTCAAAATAAAATAAACTGTTTGAAATTGAATTTTAGAACTGTAACTCAAAACCAACACTTAGTGATTCAGCATGTGCATTTAATAATGTTAAAGTATAATATGAATTAATTAGATTATAAACCTTACTATTTTGTGAGTGAGTGCATATTCTGTGCTTCTGAATGGCTGCATTTCAATTTCTGTCGTGTTTCGTCTGGTGCAAACAGCCAAATTGCTTATCACTGCAAATCTCGTCATGTAGCATGTTGTTGGGGCACAGGATTACAATATAACCTGCTCACCTAATGCTTACATTTGTAATATTTATATTATTTGCTAATTAATAACCTCATGTGGAACTCTGAATCTGCATCTCATTTCGGAGTCTGTTACTGTCCACCGGAGGTTGCATTTCGGTCACAGGCGCATGCTTTGAGAGCCTCTCTAAATGAATGAATGAAATATGCGATTTTCCATGAAGGTAACCCGGGGTGCTGAAATATAATTCACTAAAGTGGCATTGGGCGGGTTAAAAGAACCAAAACAAAGACAGCTTTCCAGCACGGAACGCCCATTGACTTCAGCATTGTTTTTTTCAGATAAACAAGAATGTTCACTTAGCATGTTCTTAAATATCTGCAAACATATAATGGTATTTTTATGCTTCAGAAGAGTAGCACCTTTAACTTTACTTTGACCAAGACTAATGTTGTAATTGAAAAATATACAAGAAATATATCCTTGAAGGATTGCTTACCATAGCAGATGTTTTAAAAACAAAAGTTTAACTGAAAAGCATGAGAAAACTAGCCCAATCTCACGAGGAAACAAAACTATTTTACATATTATCAGAAAAGTGGCTAATTTATACACATTCATACAATTTCATTCATTCATTCATTCAAACCCCACCCCTAAATCCTATGGGGATTAGCAAATTGTACTAAATTGTACGAATTCATATGAATTACCCACTAAATCAATTAGATAAGACTTATGTAAAGAATGTATGAGGCAGGATTCACTCAGCCGATATCTCTGCTTCTCAAATTCCACGCAATACATTCATTCATTCATTTTCTTTTCGGCTTAGTCCCTTTATTAATCTGGGGTCGCCACAGTGTAATGAACCGCCAACTTATCCAGCATATGTTTTACGCAGCGGATGCCCTTCCAGCTGCAACCCATCACTGGGAAACATCCATACACACTCATTCACACACATACACTACGGACAACTTAGCTTACCCAATTGACCTATATCGCATGTCTTTGGACTTGTGGGGGAAACCAGAGCACCCGGAGGAAACCCACGCCAACACGGGGAGAACATGCAAACTCCAAACAGAAATGCCAACAGACCCAGCCGAGGCTCAAACCAGCGACCTTCTTGCTGTGAGGCGATCTTGCTACCCACTGCGCCACCGTGAGGTCCACGCAATACAATGAATTATTAACTTTAATGAAGAAACTAAACATTTCTGGGATACTAGTTCTGAAGGGATGTTTTCCAATTAGCAATGGAGGCTTTTGCTCAGCTGTTAAAACTATTTATGATTTGAGTCCTTGGTGTAGGGAGGTTCTCACACTGAAGGTTTTTTTTTTTAAAACAATCCGTGGTCGTTTCATTTTATTTACACACTTTTTTTCAAGGAAACACAATATTATACTGTATCCATCCATCAGGTTTGAAGGCAGCACCACCTACATGTGAGGCAGTAGAGTACTGGATTTCTTTGGGTGAAGAGTTGAGATCTGTATCTCCATTCTTCAGTGGTTTTATTGTCTTTGAGGTGGCCTGGACTCAGAGGACTGACAGTCCTATTCTTATGAGCAAAGAAACACTGAAAGGACATTGATTTTGTAAATGGTGAAAAGGCTTCTTTCTTTTAAGTCAGATTCTATTTACTGCTTTTTTTTGACATACGGATACACACACATGCATCACATGTACACCCCTGGTCCCTGAAGGCATTAGTCTAAGCCTGTTTACTTACTGCTGTGTAGAATCTTAGAAAAAGCTTGACACACACAAAAAACTCAGCAGGACTGAAAAAAGAGAGGTTTTAAGAAAACAATTTTGAATTATCTCACAGTTGTAAAGACAACAAAATATATTTTTATCAAAAGCATATTTACCGTAATAATAATATGTCTATGCATTGTACTGAAGTGTTTTAAATCCAACAGAGGCTCATTCTGAAAACGTACCTCTGAATACATTTCTGGAGACCGCGAATTATGTGGCCAGAGGTACGTATGGCTGCATTTAATTTTTTAAACGAATGCTACGGGGCGGTATGACACCCTTCCTTTTCGCGCTTACCAGCTGACCGCTTACCTCTGTATGAACGGCTTTCCCGCTGTAACCGGTTTGCCCAGTTAGCTTGCCATGTACGTTGGCGGACTTGAGACACAGAGAGGAGTTGACCACGACGACGGGGTTCGAGTCCGGCGAAGAACGGTTCCAGAAAGCAGGTAAGACAAAAACAAAATAAAATAATCCAAAAAATAAAATAAACATGTAAATAACAGGGTGAGAATGTGGTAAAATTTGAAAACGCGGTAAACGTCAGACGACGGCTTTTCTTTTTCCTGGGTTGCTTTTGAAAATTGTTGGTTGGGTTTAGGAAAGTGGGTGGGGGGGTCAATCAGTAAAATTGGTTGGGTTTAGGGAAGGAGAAGGGTGGGTCAGTCGATCGGTCAGTCAGACGTTCAGTCAATCAACTGTGGCCTCTGGTAGGTTTACTCGAGAACGGCAGGCGCGAATGGCACTCGTGAGAAAAATTTGATATCTCAAAAAGTGTACACAGCGGCCTCTCGTGGATTTGAGAAAACAAAAACTGCAAAAAACGTACCTCCCGTGACGGAAATATGAATTATCAAAAATGTTAGAGCAGTTGCATATGTAATATTTTAAAACAATATGATGAAATATTTTATATAATGTTTCAAATTAAATTACAATGCTACATGACCGCTGTATTGAACTCCATTGGTGCATTTAAAAAAAAAACAGACTGAAAAAATGTCTTTCACAATTGTTGTCAATGATTCATTCATTCATTTTCCTTCGGCTTAGTCCCTTATTTATCAGGGATCGCCACAGCACAATGAATAGCCTGTTGTCAATAATGTTAGTTGTATTTAATCTGGAATATTTCTTTGAACTGAGAGATTTTAAGCAGCTGTAATCTTTTCTTGAGGCATGTGTCAGCAGTTGTTCACTGCTATATCATGTATGTTAAGCTAAATTGTACATAATTATGAAAACCTCCCTCTGTTTGTGTAAAAATATTTATAGGCAAATATTTTTAAAAACATGGAACTGCTTGAACTGCTTTTTTCCATTTTTTAATCTCTGAGGCCTACACCCAGAACATCATTATTTAGAAGTAATGTTTCTTTTCCATCATGTTTGTCTTTTTGAAACATTTTTGATAGGCATGCCTCTTTCAGTTTCAATTAGGTTAATGCCACTGCTGTGATTGGGAAGCAAATTGGGATAGTAAAATAATATATATATGGTAATGTACTCTGAAAACAGGGTGAATTGTGGCAAAAACCTTATTGAGGTCATTTTAAACAGAATGTAGCAGACAAAGCAATGAACAAATATTGAAATAAGTTGTTTTGGAAAAGCTGGTTCTGGAACATAAAATATGTTTTTATGACCACAAAAGGTCAGGGAAATTTTGATTTCTTTATTCATGACCTCTTTGGGACATTAGCTGGCCTATTTATGGATATTTATTTTAAGAGCAATAAAATCAGTTGGCGTTTCTGTGTGGAGTTTGCATGTTCTCTCTGTGTTGGCGTGGGTTTCCTCCGGGTGCTCCGGTTTCCCCCACAAGTTCAAAGACATGCGGTATAGGTGAATTGGGTAAGCTAAAATTGTCTGTAGTGTATGTGTGTGAATGAGAGTGTGTGGATGTTTCCCAGTGATGGGTTGCAGCTGGAAGGGCATCCGCTGCGTAAAACATATGCTGGATAAGTTGGTGGTTCATTCTACTGTGGCGACCCCAGATTAATAAAAGGTACTAAGCCGAAATGAAAATGAATGAATGAATTCATAAATGAAGACATTTGGGGCTCTTTTTGCCCTCCCAAATTTAGCAAAACAAGGATCCATAACACTAGCTAATGTGTTTATGGTTTATTTGTGCATGTTGGCAGAATCTCATGTGTCAGTGAGAAATTGCAGCAAGGAACATAACTAAAGATTCAAGGAGTTTTGCCACCAGAACTTTGGAATTCTTGGCCAGTTCTCTAAGCAGTAGAAAATCTGGAGGAAGACTCAAAACAAGCAAAACAAACAGTGAAACACGGAAACACACAAGAATACAATATAAAACCATATAGCAAAATAGAGGAGCGTGAAATACCTTAAGTTTGGTAACACACACATATTTCTATGGGTGTGTTTATGTGTATGCTTACATGAAGGTTTCTTTTTATATCATGCAGTAAAATAAACCTCCCAGCTGTTGGCAGAGTTATGAAGGCTGCTGCTCTCAGCAGAAACTTTATGCACAGCATGTGTATGTGTGTTGAGTATGAATGTGTGCGCATATGTGCACCTGCTTTTGCGCTCTCACTGAGGATGATGCCGATGAAGGTCATTTATATTCATACATGTATATTCATATACAGATGTGCACTTAAGGATGATGTTTAAGGAGCTGGATAATGTACAGAGCTTTTATTATGACCCTGTGTGGCCTCCAGGCCTTCTGTTAAATAAACACAGAATAAGTGTGTGAAAATGATTGAAATTTCCAGCAAGGCAGAATCGAGCAATGCAATGATTTGTGGATTTTCCTAAGGCAAAGCAGTGAGCATTAATAAAACATAAATATGAATAAGTATTTTCCTTTTCTAGGTGTGTGTGTGTGAGAGCGCACATCTTTTCTTATTTGATGAAAAAAAAAAACGCATCTTGCCCCAAAGCACAAACTCATTTTTGAATTCATCTATTGTGTGCATTATCCCTATAAACTCTATTTCATGCTATGAGTGTCTGCATTTCAAATCAGCCACAAACACAAAACACACCGAATCTTTCATTTACCTTGACGGTTTATCATTAGAGAGTGAGCGATACGATACCCCACAGCCCCAAATCAACCACCGGGCAGACACAAACATGGACATTTACAAGTACAAATGTAGCTGAGATTTGATATTATACAGTTGAAGTCAGAATTATTAGCCATCCTGAATTATTAGCCCCCCTGTATATTTTTTCCCCCAATTTCTGTTTAATTGAAAGAACATTTTATTCAACATATTTCTAAACATAATAGTTTTAATAACTGATTTATTTTATCTTTGCCATGATGACAGTACATAATATTTTACTAGATATTTTTCAAGATACTAGTATTCAGCGTAAAGTGCAATTTAAAGGCTTAACTAGGTTAATTAGGCAAGTTAGGGTAATTGGGCAAATCATTGTATAATGATGGTTTGTTCTGTAGACATTCTGCAAAAATATTGCTCAAAATGAAAAAAAACGGCTTTTATTCTAGCCAGAATAAAACAAATAAGACTTTCTCCAGAAGAAAAAATATTATAGGAAATATAAAAACTAAAAATTCACAGGAGGACTAATCATTTTGACTTTAAATGTATATGCAGCCCTGAGGTTTTTACCCCATCATATCTGAATATGTGAAGCGTACAGTAACACAGCTGTCTTTTATTAAAATAAACCACTTAAAAAAATCAATTCTACTTCTTCGTCCCATCCCCTTCCTCCTTTGAAAAAACATATTTTAATGCCTTGAGGTTTATCGATTCATACGGCGGCGTCTAAACATGATACTCGGAGAGCTCTAGAAGACAGATTGAGGAGGAAACACTATAAAAGGGAATAAAAAGAGAAAGGAAAATGAAAAAGTGAGGAATGTCGGATTGATATTCCACACACTCCAAGCACGCATCGAAACTGATTGTTTCAATTCCACTAGAGTTAAACTGATGTATTATGCCCAGTCTGTTCATGATCACTGGATTTATGAGAGAATAAAGATTCCTCCGTCCTTTGTATTTTATTCAAATTGCGAGCATAAATTTGAGTTTGGGGCTAACTCAGGGGCTGTATTACAGTACACAGAAACAAATTAGTGCCAGAAATACTGAGATATGAGCTGCGAAGTCCACCGGAGAGAAACAAAAGTCTCAATGTGCTGCACGGCTCCTCAGAGAGCAGAATGGCAATGAATGCTTTGGAAATTCAGTGTTGTGTAGAACATTCAGTGCTTTACTTTGCCAGCATTTTTTTTTTCTCTTTGCTGTTGCCGTTGGAAGAATGAGCAGGTAGTTCCATTTCATTTCACCATTTTAATTGAATTCATCTGAGTGTTTGAAAACAACGTCTCTGACCGAAAACCGACACAGAACATATAGACTTTTTAATCACCTACCCGTGTTAATGTGATTTGGTTGTTTAGGGGTTCGGAAACAGTTTTAATTATGGGCTTCATCATTTGCAGTGAAATTAGCACTTAAAATGGCTCTTCTTGTTTACTTGATTGTTTATGCATGTGCTCACAGATTGCAACTGTTTTCTTTCAGGTATACGCGTGTGGTACTGCTGAGTTATTTTTACCTCAAACAACCTGCTGCATGGTGAATCATGAGTCCCTAGTCTGTTTTACTCTCCAAGGGTTGATTGGTATAGCAGCTCTAAAAAATTAAATAAAAAAGTAATTTTGCTCAATTTTGTTACCTGCTCAGTCCCCCACAAGTCCAAAGACATGCGCTATAGGTGAATTGGGTAAGATAAATTGTCCGTAGTGTATGAGTGTGAATGGTTGTGAATGGATGTTTCCCAGAGATGGGTTGCAGCTGGAAGGGCATCCGCTGCGTAAAACATATGCTGGATAAGTTGGCGGTTCATTCCGCTGTGGCGACCCCAGATTAATAAAGGGACTAAGCCGAAATGAAAATGAATGATGAATGTATTGCCTGGAATATGAGAAACAGAGAGATATCAGCTGCGTGAATCCTGCCTCATCCATTCTTTACATAAGGGACTAAGTCGAAAAGAAAATGAATGAATGAATGATTAACAAAAGTATTTTGTTATGGTGGAATTGAATTGTCATCAAAACTCAATTATGAAATGTCGTTTTTCAAATGTTCAATTTAAAAAAATATATATTTTCTAAGCAAAAAAATTATACTTAAATAATATTTATGTATTTTTTGTTAAGTTGTTGTATTATTCACTTACTGACACTTTTAAAACATTGTGTATTTTGACCCAAATATTTTAAAATATGCTTGAAATCAATTTCACCTCTTATATTCATGGCAGAAACCAAATCCAACACTTATAAATAAATATGTTTTTCCCTTACTTGTATATAATAACTTTTCCTTTAAGTAGCTGCATGTGTTAATGAAAATTCAAGAAATTAGGAGATTAATCATTAAGTATTGACACTGCATCCCACAAATGTTTGAATCTATTTGACAGTCAGGGTTTGGTCATATGACTGGTTGCCTAAGGCCGTTATTTGTTGCTTGAGATGTTGGTTTAGTTGAGGTGCCAGAGGCTGGTATTAGACTTCAGCCAAAATATTGTTATTGCAACAATACTACCCAGTTCATGTAGATAAATCATAGTCTGTGTTTTTATACCGTATGTTCTGTGGCTGGAGACTTGAAAATCTCATAGACCTTATTCTTCTTTTAGGACAAATGTAGGAATGCCACATAATGGATATAAAAGAAAGATGGAGAAAGTAAGACTTTCAGTCAACAAATTGATTTAAAATGTCAACCTGTCCCACTCTATATATTATTTCATTTTTTAAAAAGTTAAAAGCTGAAGTTTACGAGTGTATCATGATTTCCCACGAGTAGATTTTAAAAGGCTTATGGTCCACTTTGAGAATAGCCTTGAGTCGTCTTCAAAATGTCATGATCCACAGCAACATAAATAAAACAGAATCATTTTAGTAGGGAAGGCTCTTGGAAAACAGTAATCCAGGAGGGAAAAACTCTTTTATTATTGCTGCTTTTATAGTTGTGCAGTTGCTTTCAAAGGTTCTTGCTTTGAATAATAAGAATAGTATAATATTATTGTGAATGAGTCGAATCTGCACACATTTTTTCCATACTTCTGTGAGGTTAAATATTCTAATTGCAGTGCTCTAATGAGTAAAATATAGCAAAACATGTTAAATTGAGCTTAGAGTACTGCACTTTTATTGTTTTCTGAAAGCATTAGTCAAATTCTTTAATAAATGAGCCGGCAATGTATATGTTAAACTGCAAAGGTTTCTGCAGGCAATTGTTCTTTACTGATTTACTGCTGATTAAAAAGACTAATAAGACTCATATAAGTACGCGTCGTTATTATTCAGGCCACTGGCTACATTCTATTTTAGCTACAGTAAATGAAAAAGACTTAATGAATTGATTTCAGGTTTTATTAGATACGGCTGAAACACACACACACACATACATTAGTTTTTGAATATTCAGTTAAATGTTGTTGCATTATAATTAAATCTAATAATACAATTAACACTTTCAAATGTTTTAAATAGTGGTCACCAAAATAAAGTGTTACAGACGAAGCTTGTGATTTTAAAGAGATCAACATTCATTTACTCACCCTGAGGCCGCATCCAAGATGTAGATGACATTTTTTTCTTCAGTAGAAGATTACAGAAGATATTTAAATGAAATTGTAAATGTTTTACTTATTGCAAGTCTATGGCTACCTACACTTTGAGAGTGAAAAAAGCATATCAGGCAATGCAAAATGAAATAATCCATGGCTCCTGATGATACACTGAGGGCTAATAAAGTGAAACAATCAGTTCAGAAAGTGAACATTAATTACACAGCATTATTACATGTAATCCATAGCCACTGGCAAATGGGGAACTGCAATTCTTTTCTGCAAACTGGTATTTTTGTTGAGTTGTGCATTTATTGGCCTATATATTGACTTATATGTAGAGTAATCGGTATCTGCCAAATTTTTCACATCAGTGCATTCCTAGTTGTAAATAATGTTCAATTTCACACCGACTTATCGTGCGGCTTCATAAAACCTAAATGTATTGTCAGAAACCATGGTATTATTCGATTGTTTTGTCTGTATATGCATATTATGTATTTTGTTACTCTCACAGTTCCAGTAGCCACTGATTTCCAAGGGTTTAGGTGTAGGGGTGCAGGAGAGCTATCCTGAAAACATTACAACAATCAATTTCAAAGTAAAAAAAGTGGTTTATATTGGGTTCAGGACAATAAACTAACTCATGCTGTTCTCAACATGTTGTTTTTGCAATATGAAAATATACACACATGCAGTTCATTTTTAGTGATTCCTACTGCTTTGGAAAGCTCTTAGGCAACAGAGTAAACATCAGTTCAGAAAAAAAAGACTTCCTAAAGTGATGCGTCTTGCCGTTTCAGTCTCAGGAGCTGTAAAAAGTATTGTCAGCTTCCTGTGGAAGAAACATCAGCTGTGTTAGTAGTACTACGCCATCTGTTCTTACTGCGCTTATTGTTTTTGATTTCACTGCTACTTGTTGTCACTGTCAAGTGAGCAGCCTTCAGTGGATAATGATTGGTCCTAGCAGGAGTTGTTTCCATGGCATCACGCAGAGCACAACAAAATGGCCATACACGGCACTACACGCTGCAATTTAGATAATCATATTTCATAGGCAAATGCAATAAAGCAAATGAAATAGATATGGGAATTACGTCAATGTATCATCATGTACTACAGATTTTACAACACAAGCTCCGGCCGAAAAAGACAGGAATGTTGAGTCTTCAACAATGTTGACATGTTTCGCATGTAATGAAACATTTATTTGAGAGAGAACAAAAGGTAGAGGAACAAAAAGATGAGTGTAATGGTGAAGCTTTTTCATGTATTTGAGGTTAGGAGAATAAAGCGGCTGAACAGACCTCGCCACGTCCACTGTAATATGACACAGTAAGTCATTCATGTTTCAACTGAATCTGATCTTAGCTTGAACATGAACTGATCAAACCCAGCATTCATATGCAAATGTAATTAGATCTGCATAACATCCCTGCACATATTATTGACCTCATAGAAACGGACAATAGAAACCTCCGCTTTGATATTAATATTCATTTTCAGCCCCATGGACACTGGCCTCTCTCTCTCTCTCTCTCTCTCTCTTTTGCTCCTGCTTTCAGGAGATGTAATTAGTTCCAGTATCACGGTGGTTTTGCTGGTTCAGGAAGCTGAGTGAGTTTGACTGGGGTCCTGCTCTTTCAGATATGCTGTATTTGGATATGCTAATAGTTTGTCCTCTTCTGATTGGTTAATTAACCCGCGATGAAGCCGTCCTGTCACAGGTGGAGCCGTGAGAAGTAAAGGTTGCACACACGCACACACACACACATAAAGCAAACACAAGACCCGGTAAAGTCACCGACTGCTGATGGGTTTTCCTATTACAGCTGTGTTTGCGTCTGCCCGCGTCTGTTTTCTGATTTCCTTTTAGGTTAATGACGACACTCCTGTTGACTGAACTCTCATTAGGGAACAATCATGAAGTGTGAAATGAAATATTGGACCTTTTAGACTAATATTCATTAGTGTGTGGACGCGATACTGAAGACTGTGTTCTTCTCACACAGACACGGACGCAATGGGACCACTTACTGTCTGCTTTTGATTCAAAGTCTCTCTTTATCTCTCTTTTTTTTTCCTGGTAAAAACTCACAGTGGAAAGACAGATGCTCGTTTGTTGGCTGTTGTTTATGAGAGTGTGCTCCAAATGTTTTGTCAGGTGGGAAGAGCAAAGCGTTTTACCTGTCACGTTTCAGCGTGACATTTGACAGCTTGAGCGTGTTTGTGTTTTAGCGTATGTGTGTATAGCATTGTGTGTTTTTTTTCTGTTTTCCCCCTCTCTTCCTCTCTTCTCTTCTCCCTGATCATCATTACCTCCATCAGGCTGTCCGGGCTTTGAGTGCATTGCCTCTTATTCTGCTGTCATCTCAAGATAATAAAATTCACACCTGATATTTACTCTCATCCATCACTGCGAGGCTGCCTGACAGACATTTTATCATTTAGCGTAGCACATTAAGAGCGCTGTAGCTGGGGAAATGTGTAAATGGAGATTGCTGGGTGATTTGTTAAATGTCTGCGTGTTTTTTTTTTCTTTCAGGTGATCCTGATTCTGACAAAACTGTTCGACTTTAACTTGGGAACCGTGACTGAGAGTTCACTCTGGAGGTAAAGACACTTCTGTGAATGAAAACACTGCGTTTGCTCACTCTGAGTCTTTGGGCATCAGTGCTTGTGATGAAAATGAAGTATACTTTAACACAGTGTTTCCCTGTTCCTGGAGGCACACCAACAGTGCATATTTTGGAGGTCTACCTCATCTGACCCATTCATTTGAGGTTTTAGAATCTCTTCTGATGTGCTGATGAGTTGATTCAGGTGTGTTTAATTAGGAAGAGGTTGAAAATGTGTACTGTTTGTGTGCCTTCTGGAATTTGAACATTCTGCTCTAACATACTATTTTACAAATATAGATGCATTATAAATGAATATAATAGTTGACATGAAACAAAATTAGAGATTTCATGTGCTTGTCCTGCCAGTAAACGCTATCAGAGAAGAAAAGAATGTCAAAGGTTGCAAGGACATGTTAATTAAAAAATACTGATGTTCACAGTTTAATTATTAAAGGAAATTATAATTTTCTGGTTTGATTCCATGATGACAGATGATTTGGATGGTTTTCAGACACTGGGTCGCACATTATGTACAAAATATATGAATATCTAAAGGTTTCAAAACATTTAATTTAATGTTTAATGCAATTAAATGAACTTGTGTGTACTGCTGAGTGTATTGACAAGCATGTGCGGTAAACAAACATATACTTAAATTGTGATTTCTGTTTAAATATTTTGTGTATTTACAAATATTTGAAATTGCAAGTTTGTAATGATGATATATGATTATATATATATACATAATATTAATTGAGCATACATACGATTTTATAAATAAATATATGAATTCTCATTAACACTTTGCAATACAGTTCATTGGTTATAGGATTAACTAACAATGTATTTATTAAGAATTTATTCATCTTTGTTAATGTTAGTTAATGAACATGCAGGTGTTCAAGGTTAGTCAATGCTATATTAGATCAGTTAATAATATTTGCTAATACATTATTAAAATCAAAAGTTTTATTTGTTAACTTTACAGTTAATAAATGCTTAAGAAGTATTTTTAGAAGTAAATGTATTAAGTGATGTTAACCAAAAGAACCTTATTGTGAAGTTCTACTGAATTTTTACATTGTTATGGTGCACTTTAAAAAAAAAAGTACTGTATTAGGAAATGGTCATAAAAATGTACTCTTTAAGAGCACTTAAGTGGCCTTTTATGTCATTAATATATCATCTGCGAGCACAGTTTTTACATACTTTTATAACTTGAAGTACACTACAAGTGGACACTGAATAGAATTAAGCGTCATAGATTCATCATAAGCTTGTGTAGGCAGAATCCTCTGTTGTACGCCCAGTGTACAGTATGTAAGCTTTACCGTTCCTCAATGGCTATCCGATAAGAACTCAATATTTTTTACTCAGTAGTTTATAGTGAGAAGACAGGAACAATTTTCTAACAGCGGCAGGAAAAGGGCAGAGACATAAAGCTTGCCTTCCTCCAGTTATAACTGGTGTGAACCTTTAACTGCTGACCCAGGCTGAATGAAATGATCTGATAACACTGAGATATTAGAGGTACGCTTCCAGCTCATTACAAATCAACACACATTCTTACATTAGCTACAAGTGCGTTTGTGGCGGTTACAGCCGACTGTATAAATGGCAAAGATCTGGGCTGAAATTCAGCTGGGAAGCACTTTCACTGACCACTGCTGATATGCCCTATGGTGATGTAGTTAATCCCTGTCTTCCCCTGGGACGTTCTGTACTGTGACCTGACTCTCTCTCTCTCTCTCTCTCTCTCTCTCTCTCTCTCTCTCTCTCTCTCTCTCTCTCTCTTTCTCTCTCAGTGCATAGACAATAGAAAGAAAAGGACTGCAAGGTAGCTGTGTAAGTCGGGCTTATACATAGAAAAAGAAAGCACTGATTGTACATTCTGTCACCCCACTTTCTGATTTCTATTGAAATTTGTATGTCATGTATTTACATATATTTCATATTGCACATTTACACTGTATATTTATGGGAATACACTGCAAAAGTAATCTGAATTCATCTCTCGCACACTGTCCTGCTTTTTTACATTTTATTTTGCTGCTCTTACATGCATTACGAGTATTGTGCTGCAGGGATATATTTACAGATGAGCTTTATTGAAAATATGTTTATTGATTGTTGTTATTATATTGTCCAATGCTGCTGGTGCACCCTGGACAGAACTGCCCTACTATTTGAAAGCCTCTGTCTTAAAGCATGAAAACTGGCCAGACTTCATAGTCCCAAGACATTGCCATATTTTGAAATAACAGACCACTTTTTATTGGCGCTTTAACACTTCTAACACCCCCTAGTGCATGTACAGCTTGGAAAGAACAGGTAGAGAGGGGCGATTTTAACCTGATTGGTTAACAGCTTACATGAACAAGCAAACCTCTAAAAGAATGACTGTAGTTCTCACTAAGTTGCATTGAAATGTATACAAATATTACCTGCAAACTGATGCCTGACACTGCTATGAATACTCACCCACTTACTCACTCACTTTCCTTCGCCACAGTGGAATGAACTGCCAATTACTCTGGCAATTGTTTTGCCTGCAGATGCCCTTCCAGCTGCAACCCTCAGTGCTGGGACACACACATGGATTCTCCCATTCACACAGTATGCACAATTTGACAAACCTATATTACGTGTCTTTGGACTGTGGAGGAAACCCACACAGACACAGGGAGAACATGCAAACTCCACACCCCGTGTATGTGACCCTCATTATGAAAACCCAAAGTTTTTTTTTTCTGATCCACTGATGTTATGTTTTCGGGCCTCACAGTGGCGCAGTGGGTAGCACGTTCGCCTCACAGCAAGAAGATCGCTGGTTCGAGCCTCGGCTGGGTCAGTTGGCATTTCTGTGTGAAGTTTGCATGTTCTCCCTGTGTTGGCGTGGGTTTCCTCCGGGTGCTCCGGTTTCCCCCACAAGTCCAAAGACATGCGGTATAGGTGATTTGGGTAAGCTAAATTGTCCGTAGTGTATGTGTGTGAATGGAAGTGTATGGGTGTTTCCCAGGTATGGGTTGCAGCTGGAAGGGCATCCGCTGCGTAAAAC
This sequence comes from Danio choprae, assembly GCA_903798125.1. Classification (NCBI taxonomy): domain Eukaryota; kingdom Metazoa; phylum Chordata; class Actinopteri; order Cypriniformes; family Danionidae; genus Danio; species Danio choprae. The sequence continues at coordinate 1,847,374 of CAIGQW010053273.1, read as the reverse complement.
ATATGCTGGATAAGTTGGCGGTTCATTCCGCTGTGGCGACCCCAGATTAATAAAGGGACTAAGCCGAAATGAAAATGAATGAATGAATGAATGTTGTGATGTTTTCTTTATGAAACAATCTACACAATGAAAAGAATATTCTGTGAAAATACAACAGTGATATCTTAGGCCATGTAAAAATTTGCTTAATTTCTGACTTAGAAAATCATCTTTTTGAGAAAATCCAATTTAAAGAAAAGCTTATATTAAAATCATAATTATCCATTTTCAGGGATATATGACGTTTATGGGAAAATCTTTATAAAACGGTTAATCGTTATGATGTGAAGGTCCAAAAAGAATAAAAAACTATTAAACGATTGGGGTGCTATAGGCAGCTTTATTTGAAAAATCAAATATCAGTGGAAAATGTTAATTAATATACAAATATAATATACAGTGCCTATAGAAAATCATCTTTCCCTTTTAAAATAATTACTTTTATTTGTCATACAGCCTGAAATCAAATCACATTCCAAATTATTTTTCCAGTCTTTGAAATGTTTGTGAAGCCTTTTCCTAACCTGTGCCTTTCTACAACTTTATCTTGAGGGTCTTTTGAAAGCAGGGTATAATGTAAGTAAAGGTATAGATTTTCACAGAGTATGATGATTTTCTATAGGCACTGTAAGTATAATATTGATAAGTATATAAAAATAAAATCACAACCTCCTTCTGAGTTATGAGATAAATATGACATGATTCATGATAATTAATATGCTGTATTTATTAGGGTTGTAGACTAAATACATACAGTATAGGCCTATAATAGCACTTTAACATGGTTCTAAAACACACATTTTAGAATGTTTGTATTTTATTTTACTATAACATGTTTTTTCATGTTTTAGCATTATTACAAAACAAAGTTAATGATTCAATTCAATCCAAGTTTATTTATATAGCGCTTTTTACAGTATAGATTGTGTCAACGCAGCTTAACATAGTTCTAATAAAGTCCAGATTTCAGAGCTGAAGTTCAGTTTAGTTCAGTTTAGTTCAGTCTGGTTTAAGTTTCAGTTTCAGTGTGGAAAGCCAGTGGCAACAGTGGCGAGGAAAAAAAACTTCACCAATTGACGAAGTGAAGGGAAATAAAAAACCTCAAAAGAAACCAGGCTCTGTTGGGCACGACCCTTATTCTTCTGGCCAAACTTCCTGTGTGGAGCTGCAGTCTAGGCGCTGGAGGCTGGAGAAGCTGGACTTCCATTGGTAGAAGCTGCAGGTGTAGGTAGGGCACCGGCAGGAGGTCAGGCTGGCCCACAGCATCGATGCATGGACTCAATTGTCAATGTGGCCTTTCAGGAATCAGTCTCATGCACTCCATTCCTCCATGACCACCACAGCATCAGCTCGGGATACGGCCTGGTCCAGGATACCTTGGGATCATCTCTTCACAGGTCTTGGATCGCATCAATGGTGCTGCATAGTCTGTAGGGGCCTCGGCATGAGTATCCCCAGGTGGAAATTGAAAATAAAGAAAATAATTAGCGTAGCTGCTGTTTATAGTGTATTTAAACCAGATGCAAAAATTGATTGTTATAGATGAAAATAGCAGTTATATAAACAAACATAGAAACAAACATGTAAAGCATATGACAGTTTCTAACACAATGTCTAGTGCATAAAGGTAAGGGGTAGCATGTATATCGTAAACAGCAAAGGGCCAAAAACTGATCCTTGAGGCACCCCATACTTTACTGGCCTAACTTGTGAAAGCTGACCATTTATATTCACAAACTGGTAATCGTCAGTTAATTATGACTTAAACCATTGTAGAGCCTGTCCCTGGACACCTGTAGAATTTTAGCGATCTATAAGGATATTGTGGTCGATAGTGTCAAATGCAGCACTGAGATCAAGTAAAACTAATATTGAGATGCACCCTTGGTCAGCAGCTAAGAGTAAATCGTTGGTTTCTGTACTATGATGAGGGCTGAAACCTGACTGAAACACTTCAAAAACGTTGTTCATCTGCAGAAAGGAGCATAATTGGGCAGCAACTACTTTTTCTAGTATTTTAGACATAAATGGAAGATTTGAAATAGGCCTATAATTAGCTAAGTTGCTGGGGTCCAGTTGTGGTTTCTTAATAATAGGCTTAATAACAGCTAGCTTGAAAGGATTTGGAACATGGCCTAAAGATAAAGAAGAGTTAATAACATTAAGAAGAGATTCTCCTACTACAGGTAGCAACTCTTTCAGTAATTTTGTTGTAATTGGGTCTAACATACATGTAGCTGGTTTAGACCCATTTATAAGTTTATCTAGCTCTTCCTGTTCTATAATATTGAAGCACTGTAGATTAAATTGATTCAGTGGAATGTTTAATGAATCTGAAGTATAATGTGGTATAAAGTTTAACATCTTCTATTTTCTGTCTGAAGCCCTCTATTTTATCACTGAAGAAATTCATGAAGTCATCACTACTAATTTGTGGTGGGATATTTTGTTCTAAAGATGACCGATTATTTGTTAATTTACCAATGGTGTTAAATAAGAATCTGAGATTGTTATGATTATTTTCTATCAGTTTGCGGAGGTGCTCAGCCCTGGCGGATTTTAGAGCCCTCCTATAGCTGGACATACTATCTTTGTACGCAATTCTAAAGACCTCTAATTTCGTTTTTTTCCACTTACGTTGAATGAACCACCAATGAGTATATATTTTATTAAAATTTCTCCTCACCTTCGTCCAAGATTGTGTCTTGCTTGTCATCCTCCAAAAATGAAGCCAAAAATGATTATTTCATAATTTGGGGAAATTTCACAGAGATTTATTAGCTGATCATTAGCTGTTAAACAATCAACTTTCTGCATGCTATCTAATAATCGAATTATTTTGCAACATAAAATTAACTTAATATAGGCAGGTTATTTTGGCACATGTTGATCTTTAAAACAAAATGAACTGAAATGTTGCTGGTAAAGCAGAAAAATCTACACAGAAAATCGCAGCTCTCCAGTCGTTCCAGGGACTTGTCTTGACTCACATTGACTTTCCCACATGTGAGGAGATATTAAAGACAGTTTACCATCAGTAATGTAGGAAAGAAATGTATTAACAGAATGATATGAATATCAGGAGGTGTTTCTGTACCAAAATTAAACCCAGAGAAGATTGAAATCAGTGTTTAGGTAGCAAACCTCCGATATCTTCTTTGCTCAAAATAATAACATAGTGTTGATAAAATCATTCATTTCAGTATTTATCATGTTATAAATGTAAATTAAGTGCTGTATCCCAAAACCTTGATATTTAGTCTGTCATTTACTGCAATAAAAACAAATTGCATATTTTTGTCATTTTTATGGCTATACAACTTTGATGCTCTTTTTCTCAGAAATAAATTAAGTGACTTAATCCAGGGTTTCACAGAGAGGGTCACATATATTCATTCATTTATTCGTTTTCCTTTGGCTTAGTCCCTTATTTATCAGTGGTCGCCACAGTGGAATGAACCACCTACTATTCCGCATGTATCAGTGAATTGGTGAACCTTTGAACTGTGGGGGAAACCGGAGCACCCAGAGGAAACCCACAAGAACATGAGGAGAACATGCAAACTCTGGTCACATATATACCAAAGCATATTGGCATTTCAACATAATATCAAATAAATTGCACATAATATAAACAATTATAATTAAGTACGTTATGTTAGTCAACACATCAAAATAAGTGTACTTCTATAAAGCAAAACAAATGATTATTAAACCAATTATTATAATTTACTTTCCATCTTTTAATTTCTCCATCAATTTTGACTTCACATCAAATAGCACAATCATTTAGTCATTTATAAACCTTCGCTATTCACAAAACACTTTTTTCTGTCTTTTACAAGCTGCTGGAAGCTGGTCGTAGTACTTGAGTATGCTTTTTTAAGTCTGAGATTAGACTGCTGCGGTGAATTTCTCTCTGGCTGTCTGAGAGGGCCTGTTTAAAAATTCCTTGCTCAACTGGGCCGTTTCTCACTTGAGCATTTCCAAACTATTTTATCCATTAAAATGGCTCCCAGTGAAATCTGCAGTTCACTGCGATTAAAGTACCCTTTAATTAAATTTAAAAACCTGAGACCGTCAATTTTTTAGTGACTAACTGGTCCTTCCTCTACTAATGTGCTACTTTTAGCTTCGTGCTTCTGTACTGAAGACCACAAAAAAAAATAATTGTGATTAATGATTAATTGTGTGATGGCGGTTGATTATTTTTTCTCACAATTATTTAATGCTACCACAGTTATTATGTGGTTTAAAATATTGCTATTCAAATATATATATGTGTGTATATATATATATATATATATATATATAAAATGTTTTGTGAGGTACACAGAAATAATCATTATATTATTTTGACCATAAATATACACCATATAATACTACGCTTAGATTTCTTCATGATTTTAAAAGATGATTTTAAAATCTCACCAAGATTTCAGTTATTGGATCACAAATTGAACAAAACCAGTAATATTCTTTTAATAAATAAATATTGAAGCTTTCAAAACAGAAAATAACAAAAAAGCAATATTATTGATTGTGTATCAACAATAATTAATAAATGATATTACTACAATTCTTTGCTTGTACTCTTAAAGGTGCTGTATGTAAGTTTTTGACTCTTCTAAAGCATAAAAATACTATAATATGTTCTTGTTTATCAGAAAAACAATGTTGAAGTACAATTAGGTACTAGTATCGTATTAATAAGCACTAGTACCTAATAATTAACTACTAGTACATAAAAATATGTACTAGTCCCAGCTGGAATACATACTAGTCAAAACTGAATAGAAGCCAATGGAAAATTTTTACATTTATTACTAGTAACAACAGAATAGTTACTAGTTTATTAAAATAAGTACTAGTATCTAATAAATAAGTACTAGTACCTAATAAATAAGTACTAGTACCTATTAAATAGATACTAGTATCTAAAGAAAAAGCACTAGCATCTAATGATTAAGTATTATTACCTAATGAAAAAGATACTAGTATCTAAAAAATAAGTACTAGTAACATGAAAATAGATACTAGTACGGGTTATTGATTAAATGTCAAAATGGCTTGCTATACAGTGATAAGCAATTTGGTTGTTTGCAGCAGACGAAACACGACAGAAGTATAAATACATCCATTCAGAAGCACAGAATATGCATCCACTCACAAAATGGTAAGGTTTATAATCTAATTAATACATATTAACCCTCTTTAACATTATTAAATGTAAATGCTGAATCACTCATATGTGTTTATTTCTAAAGTTCAATTTCAAAAAACTATCTGCTGCTGCTTTCAGTAGTATGGCAATAAATGTAATGTAAAATGGCATTAAACTCACATTGTTAGCATTTAGCACTAAATAAAGCACATGACGTGTACCTGAGGTGATCATTGTCATAGTTTTCTGTTAAGCTGCAAGAAATGGAAGCTGTTTCTAATATATCAATTCAAGGTGTTGATTAGGACGAAAACTCCTTTTAATATTCAAGTTTTTCGATTCAAGTTTATTTATATAGCGCTTTTTACAATGTAGATTGTGTCAAAGCAGCTTAACATGTTATAGTAAAGTACAAATTTCAGAGTTTATATGGAAAATATGGAAAATATTCCTTCTATCACATGCCGCTGCTTGTATATAGAAGGTCGCTGGTTCGAGCCTCGGCTGGGTCAGTTGGCATTTCTGTGTGGAGTTTGCATGTTCTCCCTGTGTTGGCGTAGGTTTCCTCCGGGTGCTCCGGTTTCCCCCACAAGTACAAAGACATGCGGTATAGGTGAATTGGGTAAGCTAAGTTGTCCCTAGTGTGTGTGTGTGGATGTTTCCCAGTGATAGGTTGCAGCTGGAAGGGCATCCGCTGCGTAAAATATATGCTGGATAAGTTGGCGGTTCATTCCGCTGTGGCGACCCCAGATTAATAAAGGGACTAAGCCGAAATGAAAATGAATGAATGAATGAATGAATGAATGAATAAAAATAGGGTTTTGACACACTGCAAGTGACAAACAAATGAGAATAAAATTGTTCATGGGATAAGTGATTTTGTGTAACAATTAACATCAAAACCAAATGTATTACTATGACAGGACTAGTATTAATTATTGGACTATGTTTTAAAAAAAATCTACTTCAGAAACTTCCTTGTGAAAGTAACGTTGTAAAAACATTGTCTAACAATTTCAGATTAAAAATTGCTACACCAAATTGTTTTCAGTCCTGTTATGTTAATATCACAACGAAACTTGTTTTGTGCTTAATTTAATTGAAATATTAATGATTAAAGTTTTTGGGATAAAACTGTAATGATTAAAACTTAATTTAATGAATAACAGCACAACATGTTATCCGTTTATTTTATTTACTTTCAGCGTAATAACTATAATTGTTTTAATTTAGTCAGTGCTTCTCTTGATCATTATCCACTTCCTAAAGCTGTGATTTACAGACAATACAACTCTGAGGTTTACCTGAAGGTAAACAGAAGTGAACGAAAGTGTAATTGCAGCCACGAGCACAAAGTGATCATCATCAGTACAGCTGATATTTGGATGGACTTTTGTCCATTTTAATTAAAAGCATAATGAAAACAATGTTGCTATAATTAAACAGAATGTGGGAGATATGTAATATGACATCATCCTTTATCAACATGCCATCACTGCAAACATTCACACAAACACGGACGCACACACACACTGCAATCACCTTGAAGGAAGGCTTTGTTTAATTTCTTTTTGGCTGCGAGCCCTGATGAGATTTCCTCTCCTGGTGTGTGTCACTCAGAGAGGGAGGTGAGCTGGGGGGTTTACAGAGGGAAAGAAATCAAAAATAAAACTGAAAGCCATTATCAAAGTTCCACAAACAGAAATGGCATAAACAGGAAATGAGGAAGAGGAAAGTGGAGGAATGGAAGAACTGATGAGCGAGAAAGAAGGTGGAACAAAGAGAAAGTCAGAGAGAGAGAGAGAGAGAGACAGTAGTTGGGGGAGGGATTGGCATCGTGTTATTAAAAGAGGTGAATGTTAAAGCTCAGCTTGCAGGCTGTAGTAAATGATGTCGGTAATAACAGTATGAATGATTAATGAATGTTGCTGTCGGCGGCATAAAGGAGGAAAAAAAATATATGAAGACAAATCACGCCTCATTCAGAGGAGCCAGTTAATCATGCTCTCCTGTGTTTTAAAATAAAGATACATGCTCTAAAAAGTATCCACTCTAAAAAGTATCCAGTCTGCCCGTGCAATTGTTCAGTGGCACAACACACACATACCCAGGTGTATTTGTCCTGCAAGGAGGAGTAATGTCCTCTCGAGTACAGTGCAGGTCTGGAGAGAAAGAGAGGAGACTGACCGGACCAGAAACATCAGGAGCTTTTTAGGGCAGCCACTCAGCGAGGGTTCGAGGGTTCTCAGAAAACTCTCTTCCTCTTCAGCGGCTTACGCAACCCAAATAACCTCAACAGCTCGCAACAGCAGTGTAATTGTATCCAGTGGTAAAAGTGTCAGAGTACGAGCACTCTCGGCGCATTCGGTGGAGGAGATAATGCTTCAGACGACACATACACGTGTGCCTCTCCAGCGGCTCATGGCGTAACTGTCTGCCTTAAAACCATTAGCGTTATTATACTTGGTAAGAGTTCGGCAGGCTCTCCTGTTTGCTGTCGTACCTCCTCCAGAAGAGACGGTGTTAATGAGTTACGATGGAACGGAGACGCGTGCATACACAACAGCTTCGGTTAATTATGCCAACAAGTGAAAATCTTAGATGTGGCATGCCGAGCTACTGACACGTCAAGTTCTAGCGCTCCTGTGGGCGACACAGGTTCTAACACAACCCTGTCAACCCTTTATTGTAGATGCCTAATGAAAATGGCAAAGGTTGTGTCCACATGTCTGTGCTATTCTGTGTTTTCGTCCAAACCAGCTGTGGACGATCTACTAGATATTTTGTACACTTGGTTTTTGTTTCTGTTCTGCTGTCCTAATTTATTCACCCTCAAGCTATCCTCGGTGTCTATGACTGTTTTCTTTCAGTTGAACAATCGAAGTAGTTTTAACTCCCATGCTGTATAGTGGTGTTGGATAGTGGCTCTTATTTTGAAGCTTCTAAAAGTGCATAAATCCATTGTAAATATAACCCATATGCCACTAGGGAGTTAACAAATGTCTTATGAAGTGAATTGATTTTTGTAACAGAAGTATGTCGAATTTTTCAATTATAAACTCTTCTTTATTGCTAGTGGCTGCCGAATGCATGTTATTTTGCGTCTGACAAATAACATGTAAGATGGGTAGACACATGTATGAGGAATTGTAAGGGTAATATACTGTATAAAGTTATATGTTAACGCCAACCCAACTAGTTTTCTTGCTTGTCGTCGACTTCTGTGGTAAACAAACTGTGTGGTAAGCTTCAACTACGAACGCATCTTATGTCACATACAGTATTGGAGTTTATGATAAAAAAAAGAAATATTTTTTGCTACAAAAACACAGAGATCTGCTTCATCTGCTTGAAAACTTCAAATAAAAGCTACTATATATTATACAGCATGTGGAAGAGCCAGGATAAAAATTAAAAACTACTTAGACTGCATTCGACTGCCAGAAAATGTAATAGACACAGAAGATGGCTTGAGGGTGAGTAAATTATGGGGTAATTTTCAATTTTGGGTGAACTATTGCTTTAAGACATGTTAACCAGCTACTGCTCTGCAAGTAGTGTTCACAATTGGCAGTCTTGGTTTGATTAAAAATAAACATTTAAAGAACTGTTTTGGTTCATTTGAATAAGTGTTAACACTCATGTGCAGTTTAACCAAAATATGAACACAACACAGACATGATGTCACAAGGTGTGACTGTAAAAAGGACAGATAATCTTTTAAGCATATCTTGTCATAATACACTGTAAAAAATGCAGCGTTCCACACAATTAATTCCTATTGTCCCAACACAAAGCACTTAAGTTAACTATTAACAATTAAATGGATTGAACATAAAACAATTAAGTTGTCCCAAAAAATCTCAAGAATTGAATTGTTTCAGCTCATTTTACATAAGTAATTTGAACAAGCAGCAAAGATCTTTGAACGTTAAGCGATGCTGTTCATTACACCTAAATTCAGGGATCAGTAATGCATCTTCTGGGTAAATTCATTTGAGTGTGGCACAAAAATTCTTTATACATTTTATAAGCTTTTTACAAGCTTTCAGCTGATAAAAAAAAATGGCATTGTTTTGGACATTCAATAATATTAAGAAACAAGATTTGTGCCATAAATCAGTATAGTCAATATGCCATCAATTAATTTTGGCTCTTGGGGGTTCTGTCTTAAATGACCAATGATAAAATGACAGTGTCTTAAATGACCAATGATAAAATGACAGTGTGTGAACCGTGTGTGAACCATGTGTGCAGTGAACCAACCCTAAATATATCATATTTTTGTTTGGTCTGAACCAAACAAACCAAATTACACACCCTAAAATAATAAAGATGTTGTCTAACAAAACCACCAGTAACTGTGCTATGTCTAATCACTCAGAAAAAGTTAAAAAGCAACAGAAAACCTCATTATTTTCTCTGATGGTGCACAGTGTTAAGTGAATGCACTGCTCCTCTGAGCCCCTCACAGAACAGAGCAGATGCAGAGAGAGACCTTGTTCTCATAGGGCAGTACCGCAGAATCCTGGAAACTAGATGTGTCCAAGAAAATTGCTAGATTTATTGGGGGTAAAGAAAAAATGTATAAAATGTGTACAAAATTTGCATAAAAGTCACTAACTCTATGTTTGTAATAAGTTGGCAACACTGCAGTCCACTTGCATCACTACAGTATAAATGTTAAAAGGTGCAACTTGAGGATGTATAAGAAACAACATTTATCAGGTAGGACTTGATCTCAGCCCAAAATAGCTATTCAAAGACATTGCAAATATGGCCACATAGTGAACAGGCTCTCCTGGAAAGAGATCAATTTGAAATGTCAGTGGTACAAAATGCTGCTCCTCCTATCTGTATATTCAACATTGCATATTTCAACATCAAAATGTTCACTTTGCAGTTTGCACAGATATTTTAGGTGACACAAAAATTACATGACACAAGAGGCTTATTGTGTTTCACCTGGTTGAGATGTGCAGCACATCTTTTTAAGAAAAACTCAGCTCTTCTTTTGTGTTTTCTCAACACATGCTGGTTTATTCTTAGTTTCAAATCCAAGTGTGTATGTATTATCATCTGTGTGTATTTATTAAAGTTATATATTTTTACTATTTTTAAATAATGAATCAAATTCGGTGACTTGAGTGAGTCAGTGAGACACCAAAAAATGCAATCAAAACCTGAGTTAAAGTTATTAGATTTTTTTTATGCAACTATTCACGATAAAACTCCACTATTTCATGACTGACCTTTGCATGAATTCATAGGTCGGTAGATTTCGGGACGACGTACGAGAAGCTGACGGATAAAGTGATGATCAGAACGATGCTGAGCTATCTGTACGTCTGTCCGACCAATAAGCGAAAGGTGAGTGTGTTCAAAACGCATCAAAGATATGGACGCATAAAGCTGTCAGATAGCAAATATCGAGCTAATAAAATTCATGCTCCCACTCTTTCTTGTCCTCAGATCCTGATTTTATCCGATCCGGAGGTGGAGAGTAGTTTACTTATCAGTTCTGACGAAGGAGCCTCTTTTCAAAAGTTCAATATTAACTTCTACATCATGAGTCTTCTGTTTCACCCTACGCAGGAGAATTGGATACTGGCCTATAGCCACGATCAGAGGGTATACGCACACACACACACATGCTTGCACGGCCTCAAGAGGGCCTGCTAAACAATTAAAAGCAGATAATGTGGATAATTAAGTGTGAGCGAGATAATTACCTTTGTTGGCTGTAGTTAGGGATCTTAAAGTGAATGTGTCTATTTCTCTTTTGGCTGTAGCTGTACAGCTCTGTGGACTTCGGTAAGAAGTGGATTCTTGTTCACGAGCGAGTAACTCCAGGGCGATTTTACTGGTACGACACACACATACATACACAGTCATTTTTTTTTTACCGATCATCAATCTCATATAACACGCCTACAGTGCAATTTCACACTGAAAATTAATCTGACTGCAAGAATACACCTGCACACACACACTCACGCACAATCACATACTGAAAATTAATCCAATATTAAACCCACTCTCTACATCCACTGACACTGATAAACTTACACACACACACACACACTGTAAATGTCTCTTTCCCTTCTTTCTTTCTATCTATCTATCTCGCTGTCATGTCACTTCTCTCTCCCCTGTGCTTCATATTCCCGTACGTGTGGAATTTTGATCAGGTTTTATATTTTAATCCCATCAGTGTGAGTTTGTGTGTTTGTGTGTGGGGTGCATCAGAATAACTGGTTGCCTGTCACAAGCTCGATGAGCTGTGGAGACAACACGTCTTCACCTCTGGGTTTAACATCCTTGTGCACACACACATTTTTCTATATCCCTTCAAATATATGTATAATACATCTTTGCTTTGCTGCTTTATACAGCAACACACACATACACATACTATTCTGTTTTGTGCCACTGAAGCCCTGCTGTGTCAGGGACGGTGAGTACAGAAGGAGAAAATGGAAAAGTTTAACCTTAAACTGTAATAGGTCTCTGTATCAGGCCGGGTTTGAGATGAATGTTTAACCCTCTTCAATTATTTAAGCCTGATCTAAACGTTGGATGGACTGAGAGATGTTTTAATCTCCGACAGACAATTGAAGGAGATTTTAACAAGTGCTTTCATCTTGGACTGAGATAGATGTTTAAAAGGGTCTTGAACTGCCCATTTTCTTTTTACATTTTGTATTGTCCTTTGAAGTCCACTTATTCTTTGACGTACACTTTTACATACTTATTAAGATTTTTACATCAATAAAATCATCATTTAGAAGTAATGGATTATTTCCTGTCCTGTTTTGACCCCCTCAAAAGAACTCAGTTGATTAGTTGTAGATTGTAAAGTGCTTCTAAATGTTCTAATGTTTGAAAGGACAGTGTTGTGCAAACCTACGCAAACGTCTGTATGTATGTTTGACATACTCTGCTGTGATTTAGGTTTAAAACACTTCATTGTAACCTTATTGAGTAAATAACAAACGATCTGTAATAACAGACAAAACAATAGTGCTCAAACATTTACGAACTTGTGTGCTGTCACGTTCAAAATAGTCAAAACACCATTAATATTTCAGAAAATCTTGGCAATTGTGACTTGTTTTTAAATTAATCTGCGTTAAATTAAGTGAAGAAATGACCAAGTTCTTTCCTAATAGTTGTATCAGAATGAAGCCAATACAGAGAAAGTATTTTTTCACAGATTTGTTGTCTTCAAAATTTCATAAAAAAACTATTATTTTTAAAAATTATTCTGCATCATTACTCCAGTGTTTTTTTTAGTGTCACATGATGACAATAATATGTGTGGGGTGGATGCATATGTTTATGCCATTAAAAAATTCTGCCACTTTCTAATAGGCTGCATATGATTTTATCTTAAATGATAATATATTTAATATATATGGAAATGTATTTTCTTGGTTTTAAGGTAATGTTTTTTAGATAAATATATATATACTGGTGTTCAATTATTGAAAATAGAGCATAAGTCCATGATGACTCCAGTCTTTAAGTGTCACATGTTCCTTCAGAAAGCATTCTAATAAGCTAATTGTCACTTAATAAACATTTATTATAATGTTGAAAACAGTCAAGCTGTTCAATATTGTTGAAGAAACCCTGATCAGGGTTTCCACCACATAGTTTTTACCCATGCTGAATTTAAATGAAATACAAAAAAGCTGCAGTTTAGACAGAAACCTTTTTTTAACTTTTAAATGTCTTTACTGACCACTTTTGTCCAACTGAACATAAATACAGTATAACGTTACAATGTAAATGTGTGAATCGGTCTTACATCAGGAACTCACTCCAGCTGATATAACTCAATATCAGTGATGGACCACATCCAAATCACTGCTTGACACTGAGATTGAGGCTGTATCTTTATCTTTAATTTCATTGCCTGTCAACTCCAGGGACATCAAAGCCTGCAGTTTGCAGCCGACTATTAAAATGGTGACCGACATGCAGTTTTCAAAGTCCAGATCATGAGAAAATGTGTGCTGAGATCACAAGAAAAATACACAGCAATCTGAAAAAATATATAAATAAGCGATTTAATCTCAAACCGGAGTCTCAGAGACATTAAGGGCTTTAAAATCAGACATGCAATGAGAATGATTTACTTCTCAGTTTGAGATATTATAATATATTGAGATATAATATTAATCTGAGACTGCTAATAGGGCTTAATATCAATCTAGCCCTCTGTAGAGGTGGAATATCAGATTTGAGCTGAAAGGTTTCATTTTGGATTGTGAGAAGGATTTTAATATCAGATTGTGAACGTGTTCAAACTGACTCGGAAGAAAATATGGATAACAAAAGACAAGACGTTAAGATGATTAAAAACTTCAGAAAGAGGATATGATGGTAAATGTGTGTGCGCGATGCAGGTGAAAATAGGTAGGTAAGAAATGAAAGTGTGTGTGTGATGGAGAATGGTTTGTGAGAGTGAAATGTATGTGTGTGTGTGTGTTTTTGTGTGTGATTAATTGCTATCAGAGCAACAATAAGGATTCACTGGAGACAGACTGTCTCCTACTGGAGCGGTGGAATTATGCTGTCCATCACTTCCCCTCCATCCTTCCCCTCTTCTCTTCCATCACTCCATCACTCTCATGCTATTACCGTACTCATCCGTCCGTCCCCTGCTGGCACCTCCTTCTCTTTCCTTCCTTCTTCATCTCCTCTCCACTGGAGCCCTTCCTGATTGTTTTCCTCTCTTCTGTTCTTTTTTTTGTTTTCTGTCTTTTTCTTGTTTCATTTTCAGGGCGCTGAGTGGTCTGGATAAAGAGGCAGACCTGGTGCACATCGAGGCTCGAACTGACAGCGGACGTTAGTCTCTTTCCTTTCCTTCTTTTGCCCCTCGGATTTCATCTTTCTTTCTTCTGCTTTTTCAGTTTCTCTCCCTGGCTCTCTCTCTCCCTGTCTTTCTTACTTTCACCTCAGCCTCCTATGCCCCCCCCCCTTGTGTCGCAGTGAAAAATGAACAGATGAATTGTGGACAACAGTAAATTTAATAGTAAATGGTTCTGGCTTGGTTCTGGCGCTTGTGTTTTATCCTTGTGGGACAGTGTTGTGCATTAAGCGCTATTGATATGAGTCTGACACAACACAACAGGCCCTGAGCTACAGAGAGTCTAACAACAACAATACATATAAATGTGTTATGAGTGATGCGGTGGTTACACCAAGCTGAGTTTCAAGTGCAGGAAAATGGTGGAGGCGGCAAAAGCTTCTTTGGTTTTCAGACTGTCAAATCTGGAAGAAGGATTTGGGGCAGATCTACCAGTCTGTTCTCGATAGAGCAGGCATGTGGATTCAGCAAAATTCAGAACTGAACTGGCTGCTTTTCAATTCCAGATTAAATTCAATTGGCCACACCCCAAAGAAGATGAATCGGAATGACAGGAAGAGAAAATTTGTGACGTTCACATGAGAAATGCATTCTGGGAATTGAAGTGCTCTTCCATTCTAATGAATTAAATACAGTATGTCATAGGATTTCTTTGGTTCCGACCAATCTAACCAAGGGAACCAAACTACAAGTATGAACACAGTCAGACACACAGCTTCAAAAGGTTGTATTAAACCAAGAGAAAATTTCGGGCCTCACGGTGGCGCAGTGGATAGCACGTTCGCCTCACAGCACGGTCGCTGGTTCGAGCCTCGGCTGGGTCAGTTGGCATTTCTGTGTGGAGTTTGCATGTTCTCTCCGTGTTGGCGTGGGTTTCCTCCGGGTGCTCCGGTTTCCCCCACAGTCCAAAGACATGCGGTATAGGTGAATTGGGTAAGCTAAATTGTCCGTAGTGTATGGGTGTGAATGTGTATGTTTGTGTGTGTATGGATGTTTCCCAGAGATGGGTTGCAGCTGGAATGGCATCCGCTGCGTAAAACATATGCTGGATAAGTTGGCGGTTCATTCTGCTGTGGCGACCCCAGATTAATAAAGGGACTAAGCCGAAATGAAAATGAATGAATGAACATTCGGTTTTCTACTTTAGTTGGTACTGAATGATGCACAATACTGTCTAAAACAGAGATGCCCAAACTGTGTTGGCCCACTTTGATTTGGCCCACCATCCCATCTGAGAAGAGAGTGAAAATGATGGGGAGGGTTGGGGCAAAGGCCTTGAAAAATTGAATCTGATTTTTAAAAATATAAATACTGTCACTCGACAGATAGACGACAATGCAGAAGACATCGACGAGCAAATCAAGGCAAAAACAGGTGCAGCTTTGCTGCATTGGGATTGTTTTTATTTTTACTTTAATACGTTCATTACAAATGTAACAAATATATTGTAACGCCCGGAGGGCGGAGGATAACAAGACGAGAGGGAGACGGATGAACATTACAAAAACGGGTTTATTGACACTTACGGGAAACATATACTGGATACGGGAAGACAGGACGACACAGGACGAGACCCACACGATTCAAAATACCAGACAACACTGGACACAGACGAAAGGGTATAAATGGTAGAGGGGATGATTAGGATAATGACACAAGAGGGATGCATACAGGTGCAACAGATTAACAATGACGGTGGCGGGAGAAGGACAACGAAAGCACATGACAAACAACGGATGACGCGGACGAACACTGACATATATATATACTGCATTAGTTCATATTAAGCAGTGGGGTTTTGTTTTTTAGTTTTTTTTTCTTTTTTCATTTTTAAATATTAAATAAATGTGGAAATTACCCATGTAATAGAGTTCAACTCAATCAAAATTGTTTTTAGGCCCTTCATGAGAAAAAGTCTGGGCACCCCTGGTCTAGAAAATTCTTGTGCATGTGAAAATTCCTGCCATTTCATGTCTAGAAAATTCATGTAATTTAGATGCTCACACATGACATTTTTGAGTAACCTTGGTGTTAAATACAAACCAAGGAATTTTCTAGTTTACTGAACTGGAAAATCAAACTTAGAACTGATGAGGAGAAATATAGCACAATTACATTTGGTTTAGACTAAACATTCCACATCTGAGATGTTGTCATTGTTACTTTGGTCACATGAGCGATTAAATAAATTAAATAATTCATCAAAAGTTGAAATACTGTAATTACTTACTCTCATGCTGCTTGGGATTTTATAGAACACAAGAAGAAATGTTTCCTAATAACCACACATTCCTTTAATCAGTGGAAACAGACAGCACTGTCAACCTCCAAAAATTAAAAAAGCAACTTCAATTTAGTCCAAATTATTGAACATTCTCTTATTAAACATCATACACCACAATTCAAATCCACAGTGAAAGTGATACGAGTGATTTTTTTTAGATCTTGTAATGCGTATCCTGAACATGAAAGGAATATTATGATTTCTTAAGTCAAGAAATTTTTAACATATGTTAAAATTCTTCACCAACATTGTAAACAATAGTCCACAAAAAACTAAATCCAGCATTTATTAACATAATGACATATTTCAACCCTGTAAATAAAATCTCCCTCTCCAAACACACAGGAAAAACAAACAATAGCTTTATCCCATTTCTAAAAGACTTTTTATCTCCTCCCACTCTTTATTAGAGAAAAGTCCACAGATAAAACAGGTATAAATCCTAATCTGTTGTTTATGTGTCGGGCTCTTATTTTCTTCTCCTCTTTGCTCTCCCTCTACATCTTTCTTTCTCTGTGCTTTTCCTCCCACCCCCTCTTTTCTTTCTCTTCTGAGTGAGGATGGATGGCCAGTAGAGAGACTGATAATGGAGAGCACTGATTAATTTGGCTAGACATAGAGATGTGTGGGAAGTTTGTGTGTATGCTCTAGATTGTGTTTGTTGTGTGGGTGTGTGTGTGCGCCAGTGAGAGTGAGAGATATTGATCATCTGTTTTTTGTTTGGTGTAGATCAAGGCGTTCCTGTGCACAAGCGTATCCTGCGTTGATAAATCTGTGTGTGTGTGTGTGTGTGTGTGTGTGTGTGTGTGTGTGTGTGTGTGT
>CAIGQW010053273.1:1799996-1830177 GCA_903798125.1 Danio choprae | reverse complement strand
TGTGTGTGTGTGTGTGTGTGTGTGTGTGTGTGTGTGTGTGTGTGTGTCTCACAGAAATGCAGTATATTACCTGCAGAGCACAAAAGTGTTCAGAGGAGGGTAGGCAGTATCCATTCAGTGGCCGAATTGACACCAACTCACTTGTGGTGCAGGACCAATACATCTTCTTACAGGTACAGATGTGTGTGTGTGTGTGTGTGTGTGTGTGTGTGTGTGTGTGTGTGTGTTTCATAAGGTACATAAACATGTGTGATTTAGACTGGGCTGGGAGAAACCAAATGTGTGTGATGGTAATCTCTGCCTGACTCTTTTTATAGCTCTCCTTTTATCTCTGTCAGTGGCGTGTAAGTGAGTGATAACCATTGAAACCAGCTTTTCCATCTTTAAAAAGCAGTTCAGGGGAGGACAGGATGAGATTTTGAGCGAGAATCCCAAACCCGGACCCTCCTCTGCCAATAAAAGCCGACTTTCTTTTGACTTTTGTGGCTTGAAGCCGTTGGATTTGAGTTGACAGAGAATAATGAGGTTATCGATTCAAAAAGCAGAGGAACAAGAGACTGTCTGACACCCCACATCTCTCGCAGGAAAAACACAGTGTTGCTCCATCCTCACCCTGTAAAAGTGGACACACAAACACACACTTACACACTCTGGACATCTAAGCTCTATTGACACTGGATCAATCGGAGCATTAGAGCCTTAATGCACTATGGTTACAGCCTAATAGCTACAATCTACTTGATAAGAGTGTTGACAACATGTGCTTTTCTGTGCGCTTCAAATTTGGGCAACATTTAGTACATTTACACACACTTTAAAAGTTCAATATAGGTCTGACCAAAACAATAGTTTGTTACCAAAGAGCTTTCTTTACTTACTTTTGTGAAGTCAGACTAATAGGACTAGATAATTGGACTGTATTGACTGACAGTTGGATTGACGTTACGTATGCCTCAGTCTTATATTTATTATACATTGATTCTTGTGGGTTTTTGCAATCAAAAGAACTAATTTGATGATGCATTTTCCAGAAATGTGTGACATTTTTATAATTGGAAAGGATGTTATTTACCACAAATTCCCATGATTGATCATCATTTAAATTGCCAATCAATAAATCATTAAAATGATAGTAAAATCATAAAAACAATGCAATGATTGCTTATTTAGTATCAGAATTGTATTATTTAATGTAATGAAATATACAGTAGCACCTTTCAGATGTCACACTGGCAACATGTGCAATAGATGAAATATTTTCCCACCTTGTTTCACTTCATATATCACGCTATTCTAGCACACTGCCTGACTGTATAAGGGATACTCATTGCTACCGGTTCAACTTTGCTAAAACTAGGACCGGCGTGTTCTTTCTTTTCACACAACAGGGTTTCATGTGTCCCCAATATACAATGTCAAGAGAGTGACTAGATAAGAAAACATAAACAGCACAGTCTTGATTATGTGTGAAGTAGTGGGCATGTGTCTAACAGTGCATAGTATAACTTATACTTTAATGGTGTCCATACTTAATTGACCATCGATAAGATGTATCGATTAAAAGGGTTATCAACAATTAATCTATCATTAAGTAATCGTTTTAACCCTAGTATTTAGTACAGCTCATTTGATAACATTAGATACACAACAGACTTACCTGACACAAAGAACAAACAAACTGCACAAAGTCTGTTTATTTAAGAAAGAAACAATTGACAGAATTACAATATACAAGGGACAGACACAAACTGTATCTACATGCTCAATTTGGGTGCTTTTTATTTTGCTGTTGCAATGGCAGATAAACAGCAGAAGGGTAATGTTAGGCTGCTGGCACTTGCAGATCAATACACTGTTTCACACGTTTCAAACAGTTTTTCCTTCAAATGGTTTGATATTTTGCCAATCACATAGACTTCAAGTGAGACTGACTTACTGAATTGACTTCTCATTCGCAGTATACTTTAAATACATATTTTAGTACTATCAAGCATATCATATATATTTTTTAGTCATTCATCCATGTTTCATCTGGCACTGACCCCATATTTTACAAGTTAATATACAGTATGTGTCTGACACTCAGGATGGTGGACTTGTAATGCCATTAGTGTATGGCTAAGCATTGTGTAACCTTTAATGCCAACTACTGCACCCTGTCAAAATGATCCAAGACATTCTTACCAACATTAGCATGTGGATCAGCCAGACCTGCTGCATTAACAAACTTGTGCATTACTTTGCCACTTTCTGGGAAGTTTTGTCCAATGTATATTTACTCTGCCAATATATTAGTTTAGTTGATAATTAGAAGACAACCCTTTTAACGTCTTATAACATATTTTTTATGTTTTATTATATTTATTTATTCATTCATTCATTTTCATTTCGGCTTAGTCCCTTTATTAATCTGGGGTCGCCACAGCGGAATGAACCGCCAACTTATCCAGCATATGTTTTACGCAGCGGATGCCCTTCCAGCTGCAACCCATCTCTGGGAAACATCCATACACACCTATTCACACTCATACACTACAGACAATTTAGCTTACCCAATTCACTTATAGCGCATGTCTTTGGACTTGTGGGGGAAACCGGAGCACCCAGAGGAAACCCACGCCAACACGGGGAGAACATGCAAACTCCACACAGAAACGCCAACTGACCCAGCCGAGGCTCGAACCAGCGACCTTCTTGCTGTGAGGCGAATGTGCTATCCACTGCGCCACCGTGAGGCCCTATTTATGTTATTATATATTAAATATTTTTACTCTATATGTCAATTCTTTTATTACTAGTGTAAAAAGTGAGACGATAATATCTTCACTGTCAACAGTAACACTCCGGTTTTATTTTGACAGAAAACTGCAGTTTCTGTGAGAACAGGTTTACAGTTGTGTGCCATCACAAATCTAGTGAAATGCCATAATATTCTGCAAAAATGTTAGAAATTGTGTGAATGCCAGACACTGCTTTCCAAACGCTCGCAGTGCATGTAGAAATAGTTTGCTGAATTATTGTGAAGCAAGCAGGCCTGAAATGCTGAAAACACCAAATCAGGAGCAATAGAACGTGTCTTCGATGATAGACAGGCAAATATTAGTCCTGACTGGGGTGAAGTGCTGATCTGTTGTAAGTACTTGTAAGTGCTTTCTCTGACGGTGTGTGTCTATGTGTGTATCAGCTAACAACAGCAGGAAGAACTACATACTTTGTGTCCTATCAACGAGGGCCCTTTAGGACCATACAGCTCCCTAAATACTGTCTGCCCAAAGTAAGATACATGACGCAGCAGGAGCTGTCACAAATAGGTTGTCAGATGAGACGTATGTGGCTCTAACAGCTGTTCTCCATACAGGACATGCACATTGTCAGTACAGATGAGGGCCAAGTGTTGGCAGCCGTGCAGGAGTGGAACGAAAATGACACCTACAGTCTGTACATCTCTGACACACCTGGTGTCTACTTCACCCGTTCGCTCCCAAACCTCAGAACATCCCGCGGCCTCGCTGGAAACCTCATCGTGGATGTCTACAAGGTCTGCCATTTTCACTGCATAGCCTGATTTAAGCTTAAGAATAGGAGCACCATCGATTCATTCTGTGCAATTAGGAAAACTTTGATAATTAGCATGGCTTTCTCCAGAAATACGTGAAAAGTAGAACAGGGTACAGTGCAATGCAGCATAAAACAGCTGTGTTTGAAGTTCTACCATTAAATATTATGAATACAAAGAGTAGAAGAAAAATCTGATAATGAGAGCAACCGAAAATATCCAGAAACTGAAGTGTAAGCAGAAATGCAAAGAGAAATTAATGTTTCTGCAATAATATACAACCTGATATCCTCTTGTCCTTACAACCAAAGAACACAAACTAGTATCTTTAATACTAGTTATCTGTAATACACACAAAGACAAGGATGATATATTTAAAAATATTTGTTTAATGGCATTTTTTTATAAAAGTAGTCCAGTCCAAAACTGCTACCAATATTTTTTTTATGTATTTAATGTTGTTTTTTCATCCAGTTTCTGGGGATAAAGTGAGCAATTACAGTCATTCAACCTAAAAATGTTGTTGTTCCAACACAAATTTGGCTTAAATATGGTCAAAACCATTTGGGTTGATACAACCTATAGTATATTTGTACTAGGGCTGCACAATATATCGTTTCTGCATCGAAATCACAATGTGCACATGTGCAATAGTCACATCGCATGATGTGCAATATTGAGTTTATATGTTGGGATTTTAGTTTACCAGGAGCGACAGTTCATAACACAGAAGATATTTCGACTCACTGAAAAGTTTAACCATAATGGAGTGATGAAGTTGATCATTTGCATTCAGGCACAACAGTTTAAAATATTCAGGCACATGAAATTGTACTGTTTGTAACTCTAATAAAGATGCATTTATTTAATTATTTATACAATGAAGACTATATGGCGTTATTTTACATTTGATTATTCAATTTCTGTACCTGAATACTGTGATGTAAAATATTTCACTTCTATCTTCACAATAATAATCCAGAATAATCCCCATAATCTTCCAAATTAATCCCAATCAGTCAAATTAAATGAATTCTTTACAAATAGAGCTATTCAAGATATCTGGTGAAATTGTATTCATATCGCAATATAAATCGCAGGAAAACAAAATATGTCAGATTTTTCCAATATCGTGCAGCTTTCATTTGTACATTATTAAAAATCCAAGTATTTTAGTTCAGAACATTGTATCCTGTTCTATAGGTTTCAGGCATTAGTGGGATGATAATAGCCAATAAGAAAGAAGACGCACAGATGAGAACATATATCACCTACAACAAAGGCCAGACATGGAGTTTACTACAGCCTCCAGCCAAAGACACTACAGGACATGACGTCAACTGCAACCTGGTGAGACCATTTTTGGCCAGTCATGAAGACATTGCCAAAAAATCATAAATAACCAACATAATAATAGGTGAAATACCATTTAACATAAGACCACGCATACAGTAACACGTCCATTTTTATTAAAAATAGTAACCCCATTATACACACTATCTACATTACATTATACTCTCTCTCACACACACACACACACACACACACTTGACTAGTCAGATGAAAACAAGACATTACAGTATTGACAGTTTCCCCTTTCACACGTTTTACAGTGGAGCTCTGCAGAGAGGATTTCCTAACACAATAGCTCTGAATTCAGTGCTTTCTGATGGTTTGATTAAGACACACTACCTGCTCTGTATCTTTGTAATGACTTTCACTGATGTTTTACACTGTTCTGGAAGATTGGTGATTTCAATTAAGACACACATTGAACAACTGGAGTTCATTTATCGGTAAATCTCGGAAAATCTTAATTACTTTTTTTTCCCCCGCTGTACCAAAAGACAGTGGCTTCTGTGTTTGCACATGTGTTGTGATTCTTTAGGTAGACAAGATGAAAGTTTTTTTTTTCTTCCCCCAGTCCTTGTGGTTTGGGTATTTTGGGACTTATTACTAACTTTAAACAACCGCTGGTACAAGAATTCAAAAGCTTGTCGCCTTGTGAGAACAGGTTTACCGCTAGCTCGCATACGTAATTAGTTTTGAATCACTAGGTGGTTGATTGTGTTTGTTTAACTGCACTGATTTTTGACATGGTGACTTGATGCTGAATTCTAAATGCCGTAATTACATTATGAATTTTTGAAGCTCTGAAATCTACTATTTGATTTTTGTTGGTTTTCAGAAAAAGAACTGGGTCACGCTAATTGTAAGGGATACTAAAAATATGGACAGACTCCGAAACGGATTAATTTGCACGGCTTTTGAAAGCAGATGCTACAGTCTGTTGATGCAGGGGAGATTATGGAGATCAATGTAAATGCATTGAAATATGAGTTAATACTGTGTAATGTTCTGATTTCCAGCCGTCGTGCTCCCTGCACCTTCACCTGCAGATGTCTGAAAACCCCTACACACCTGACACTATCTCCACCAAACAATCCGCTCCAGGGATTATAGTGGCCACAGGTGTGTGTAACTGTGCCACTTTCTTTATTTGTTTTTATGCTTCTGGCATCTCGAGTGCGTTCCCTCAGGAGTCTCTGATAAATTACAGTATAAACGTGCATGCTTTTAAATGCAGATGGAATTTGGGTAGCCACATCATGGCTTTCAAGTTGCTACATCCTTCTGCTTTTCAGCCGCAGAGTTTGGCACGATTGGAGGAAAAACTCATTTCACACTGTTCTTTTGCTTGTCAGACTCATTATAAAGTTATCTTCAAAACTCAAGCTCAAATGGCTTCCTGCATGAGTCTAGATAGATGCACGCTCAAAAAGTTAGCCATGCAGAGCACGCAGAAAATATGACCGGTGTCTTCCACATTCATAATTGCCTGTCATGTCCGACAGCTGTTCCGCAATCACTTTCCCATGCTCAGAGTATATAAATATGGGATTTGAAAAAATATGTTTTTTTGTCACTGCAGGCAGCTTTACCAAACATTCTCCATCAGGTGTCATGATGATTGTGGTTTTTGAGGGCACTCAAACCCATCTGACATTAACCCCAGCAGACAACGTTTACCAGGAATTCATAGGGGAAATCATATAAAATATGTATTTACTACTGTTGTGCATTGGCAAAATAAAACTACACAGTTGGGTTAATCTGAATGACTTCAGCTAATCTCATAGACTAGGGGCTTTCAAGATGGTGTCCAGAGACCCCCAGGGGGGCACAACATATTTGTAAAATATGTATTTTCAAACAGGCATTTTCATCTCTTAAGATACTAATGAAATACATAATGATTTTTTACAATTACAAAATTGTAAAAAGACCGGAAATTATGTGGTTACTAGTGAATATTCTGTCATTTCTGAATAAACAAAACAATTGTTTAAGAGCAAGAAACTATGCATATGCTTAAAAACATAGGGTTTCTCTAATATATGCTGTAAACATTATTTAACAAATGCAATGTATTATGTTTTTATTACATAAATATAATTTATTTTTGCTTAGTTACAATGACTTTATAAAACCTTTAGTTTTTTACATTTTGAAAAACATATTTATTTTTATTAAAGCCTTTACATTAAAGAGTTTGAAAATCTCTGCTTTAGCTGTGACAAACATCTAACCTCAGTTTAAAAAAACAACAACATGTATACAACATGTGTGTATTAACAATTTTAATTTACTAGTTTTGCCTTTTGATTCTGTATAAAATAATAATTTAAAGGGATAATTTGATTCTCTTTAAAAGGATAATTCACCCACAATTAACATTCTGTCATCGTTTACTTACCCTTGAGTGATTACAACCTTTCTTCTGTTGAACACAAAAAAAAGATATTATGAAGAAAGCTGAAAACCTGTAACCATTGACATACATAGTAGGAAAAAACAAATACTATGGAAGTCAATGGTTAAAGATTTTCAGCTTTTTTCAGAATATCTTCTTTTGTGTTCAACAGAATAAATCAACTTATAAAAGTTTGGAACACGTGAAAGGTGAGTAAATAATACCAGAATGTTCATTTTTGGGTAAACATCCCTTTAATTCTGTAAATGTTCTTGTTTGTGTGTGCAAAATTACCCAAATGCATTTAATACCTCAGACTATCTCGGAGACCTGAGTTCTGCTCTCTTCTGTTATGTTTTCATTTTTCTTTTAGCACTAGAATTTCTGTTATAATCTAATGAACTGACTTAAATTGCCTCATCCAAACTTCCAATACATCTTATAATGTATGGTTAATAATAATCCAGATTTTTCCTCCCAGGTAACATTGGACCTGAGCTTTCCTTCTCTAATACCGCCATGTTCATCTCCTCTGATGCCGGAAACACATGGAGACAGGTAAAGCCCTCACCTGCTTAAGTGCTCACTCTATTGTATTTCCCCTCACTGTAAACACTGTCTTTAGATTTTTGAAGAGGAGCACAGCGTCTGGTTTTTGGACCATGGAGGGGCTTTATTAGCTGTTACACAGTCTGCTGTACCCACACGCTATTTATGGTAAGACAACATGTACTTTTTTTCATACAAACACATGTATTTTAAAGACAAAACTTGACATTGTGCAACTTGAAATTGTTGGTGGGAAAATGACTAGTCTGGATAGAAAAAAACATTAACTAACAATCTAGGGCTGTCAATTTAGCACATTAATTATATCAAATAGTTACAGGGGAAAAATTATGTTTAAATTTTTAATGGATTTAATTAATTCAAGATACTGGGGCATTTTTGAAGTATTTCCTCACATTTGTAACATGTTATAGAGTTGAGCAATATCACACAAGGGCTGTTTTTAGGTCCTGAATAGCACAAGTGCAAATGTGATATTGATTCTGTACAACAGTGTATGTCAAATGAGGGGCGGCACGGTGGCTCAGTGGTTAGCATTGTCGCCTCACAGCAAGAAGGTCGGTGGTTCGAGTCCCGGCTGAGCCAGTTGGAATTTCGGTGTGGAGTTGGCATGTTCTCTCTCTGGTCAAGTGGGTTTCCTCTGGGTGCTCCGGTTCCCTCACAGTCCAAAGAAATGCGCTATAGGTGAATTGGATTAGGCGACGCAGTGGCGCAGTGGGTAGCACAATCGCCTCAAAGCAAGAAGGTCACTGGTTCGAGTCTTGGCTGGGTCAGTTGACATTTCTGTGTGGAGTTTGCATGTTCTCCCCGTGTTCGCGTGGGTTTAGGTGAATTGGGTAAGCTAAATTGTCCGTAGTGTATGTCTGTGAATGAGTGTGTGTGGATGTTTCCCAGGATGGGTTGTGGCTGGAAGGGCATCCGTTGCGTAAAACATATGCTGGATAAGTTGGGGGTTCATTCCGCTGTGGCGACCCCAGATTAATAAAGGGACTAAGCCGAAAAAGAAAATGAATGAATGAATGAATTGGATTAACTAAATTGGCAATAGTGTATGAATAAGTGTGTGAATGCGAGAGTGTATGGGTGTTTCCCAGTACTGGGTTACAGCTGGAACGGCATATGTTTTACGCAGCAGAACCGTTCGGAATAAGTGGCGGTTCATTCCGCTGTGGCGACCCCTTATAAATAAGGGACTAAGTTGAAGGAAAATGAATTAATAAATGAATGTCAAATAAGGATAGTTCCCCCAAAAGTTCTGTCATCATTTGAAAAAAAAATGCAAATATACTTCTAAATATGAAACGAAATGCCAGTAAGTGGCAGCAATTATTTTAGTTGGTGAATCAGACATTTATTGAATGATTTGATTAAAAAAAGCAAGTGACTGTTTTATGAATGGTTCAATGACTCATTGACCCAACTCATTCAATAAGTTGAATAATTATTCTACAAAACAGCACTTTGATTTAATGAGCTTTGTTTGGTAGTTTGTTTCAAAGTTTAAATTTTATTTTGTGTCTTAAATGTAACTTATCAAATATAAACTACTTGTTTATATAAAAATCACTGTCATATGTGAAATTGTACTGACACAATTTACTCGTGTTACAATGTTACTTAAATGTACATCACAATCGATTTAACAACTCAACATTTTACCTTAGTATGTTTTCTGCTGACAGTTTTTGTTTACTTATTGTTTTGCTTTATCCACAAGCTTCAGTTGTGTCTCAGACAAGTGAATCTCACTCTCTGCAAGGCTCCAAAAATTATCCGTACTATTAGCCCTCCTGAATTTTAAGCCCCCCTGTATATTCATAGTATATTTCCCCCTAATTTCTGTTTAACGGAGAGAATAATTTTTCAACACATTTCTAAACATAATAGTTTGTTCTGTAGACAATCTGAAAAAAATTATTGCTTAACGGTGTCACGGTTTATGGGTCTGTTCGTTCCTTTTGTATGTCATGTGTGTTGTCGTGTGCTAGGGTGTGTGTCTGTTTACCTTTTGTGCTGACAGCGTGCTCTCGTATCAGCTGACTTAATCTGCATCCTCCAGCTGATTCCAGATTCACCGGCTATATATTCAGTCGGTGGTTACCGTTGGCTATCAGTCCGTTATTTGTTTTTTGTTTCCCTGTCTTTGCCTCTGCAGTCTGTTCGTCGGTTGACGACTTTGTTTGTCCTGTTGGCAATTTTTGTTGTTGGACCTATTTGTTTTGTTTCTCCGGCTTCCAGCCGTTTGTATCCTTTTGATACTCATTTTTATGTTATTAAATCTTTTACTCGCTATTGGATTCTCCCTGTCTCGTATCGTGACAAAGGGGGCTAATAATATTGACCTTATAATGGTTTTAAAAAAAATTTAAAAACTGCTTTTATTCTAGCCGAAGTAAAACAAGAAGAAGAAAACATATTATATGAAATACTGTGAAAAATTCCTTGATCTGTTAAACATCATTTGGGAAATATGTGAAAAAGAAAAAAAAAAATCACAGGAAAGATAACAATTATTCAACTGTATATTATAAAGAACACTAGAGAGTTCATTACAGTTCATCTCTAACTTTTTGGGATTTTTTTTTATTCAGACTAGATTTTTGAAGTTCCCAAATGCTTTAACATCAGCTTTGATTTGAGGACTGGCAGATAGAAACAGCAGGCAATAGGTCTTATCATATCAAACATTTGGAATCCTTTCAGCAGAAAGTGCCTGTCATGGCTTTGTAGTGCAGGTGCCAGTGTTTGCCAGGGCTTTTATGCTCATGTTGGGGGGGTTAAGGTTTGAAACAGAAGTGGGATTCGGTGGGCTTCCGTTCACATGTTGTTCCTGCCACGTCACACATGCGGCTTTGATGTGCTAAGCTCTGAAACGTTGTCAGGATCAATTACACTGCGGAGGATAATTTGTATCCTCCTGTGGGTTGCTGATGTTAGAGCAGGAGTGTGATGTGTGTGTTTGTGTGCGGGTGTTCAGCCATTAGCTCGCGTGAGTTTGACCCATATCTTCAGCGACAAAACCTCTTTCCTTTCTTCATGAAAAAAGGACATAAAAAGATTGTTAGAAACAATAGAATGTAGAGAACTGTAGAGTTACTATAGTTTGCGAAAGTTTCAAATGTAATTTGATGTTCAAGAGCCATTATTAAAAGCGATTTTACCTGATCTTTCAGAAACAGAAACAGTTTGAGGCTGAAGAAAAATGGAAAACAGTTGCTGCTTGTGGAAACTGTGATGATAGATTTTTTCCAGCATTCTTTATGAATAGAAATTTCAAAAGACCAGCATTTATTTGAAATAAAAAATCCATTGCCACACTTTTCATCAATTTAATCTTAATACGTTCAGATTTTTATGTTTAATTTAATGATTGTACTAAGTGACAGTTTTTTTTCTGTTTAAATGTGTTAAAATATTTAAAGCAATATTACTAATTTAGCCAATAAATTCGCCAGGACAATGCTTTCTTGGCCAGGAAATTCTCATTTAATAACACAATTTTTTTTTTCAGAAACACTTTAGTTTAAGTACCAATCCTCACTATTAACTAGTGGCTTGTTGTGTGCCTATTATCAAGATATTGTCGGTTTATTAGTACTTATAAAAACTAATTTCACATGATCTTATTCTACACCCTAATACCTAAACCTAACTACTACTGTAATAACTATTAATAAGCATCAAATTAGGAGTTAATTGAGGAAAAAGTCATAGCTAATTGTTTATTATTAGTAAGAATTGCATAATATATCAGAATATTTGATCATTTTTTCAGCCATATATTATGTGTAGGCCTACCACATATTTTTTGTTTATAAAGGAACAAGTGTTCTCCAAAGCTATATAGGGTTGTAAATGGTGGGCCTCAAAAATTAATTAAAAAATCTCAAGAAACGTAAAACTGCTCTTTACATTCATTCATTTTTTTTTTTTGGCTTAGTCCCTTAGCCAATTGAGCTAATTCAATTAACCTGTGATGAAAAATGGAGCACCCAGAGGAAACCCACGCGAACACGGGGAGAACAAGCAAACACCACACAGAAATGCCAACTGGCCCAGATGGGGCTTGAACCAGCGACCTTCTTGCTGTGAGGCGATCGCGCTACCCACTGCGCCACCGTGACGCCTGCTCCTAACGTTACACTCAAAAAATGACATTTGTTCTTTGTTCATATTACTTCTTTAACATGAGCTGAAACAATACAATTCTTATGTTTTTATGAACAATTTAATTGTTCAATCTACTTAAATTTGTTAAAGCTAGTAAGTTAACTTAATTCCTTCATGTTGTCCCAAAACAAATCGATTGTGTGCAACTTAGCATTTTTACAGTGTACATCAAAACACAAAACAGTAACTCAAAATATTGGCAAGATAACAACAAATGCAAATGGAGTTCAGCAAAAGAATAATCTAAAGAACATTCAGTCATTCATTTTCTTTCAGCTTAGTCTCTGATTTATCAGAGGTCGCCATAGTGGAATGAACCGCCAACAACTTCAGCATATGTTTTATCCAGCGGATGCCCTTCTAGTTGCAGCCCAGTACTGGGAAACACCCATACCCGTACCCTATCTTATTCACACACACACACACTCATACACTACGGCCAATTTAGTTCATCCAATTCACCTATAGCGCATGTCTTTGGACTGTGGGGGAAACTTGAGCTCCCGGAGGAAACCCACGCGAACACGGGGAGAACATGCAATCTCTACACAGAAATGCCAACTGTCCCAGCCAGGACTCGAACCAGCGACCTTCTTGCTGTGAGGCGACAGTGCTAACCACTGAGCCACCAATCTAAAGGACAAAATTATGAAAATTAATTGGGGCAACATTTCAAGAAATTCTGTTGGTTTTTCGTAGTTTCAAGAAGAGGATTTCTTAGTATTTGAAACTCAAAAGGTTTCATAAAATATGTAGTTGCTTTTTTACACTGAAAAGTATCTTAATGACTCCAAACTTCTGAACAGGGCAGTGTATAAAGTCTATAAATGATAGATGTTTTTTTGCTATTAAAAGCAAACCCAGTTGATTTATGTATAATTCTGTAGAATCAGCAAGTGAACGTACAGTATAAGAAAAAAATGGCAAACTGTGCTTTAAATCCAAAATAAAGGTCCCGAAGAACACAAGTTGACTTTGAAAATACGACTATGAAAATAAGTTCAGGTTAAACATTCAACACTCAAGGTCTCTAAATATGCAACAATAACTGGCTGTTTCCATCTCATATTGTGAAATTAACTTCCATCCAAAAGTCAGAAATTTGGCATATCACTTAATAAGAATCTTTACCGTTAAGTGAGTTGAAGAGAACAAAACTGTAACTTCCTCATAAATTGGCTCTAAATATCTCTAAGACAAACAGAAGTTGTTGCAATAGGAGAAGCCATTTTACAGTAGCTGTCATGATATCTTGTGTTCCTTAGTCTGATGTTTGATAACGCAATCTAGTGAAATTCTAGGAGATAATTATATCTTATTATTTGGATGATATATGAAATAACATGAAGTGATTGATCCACCTGTTGAACAATCACATCATCTGTTGAAGCAAAGTCACACACACATATTTGTGTTGCAGATTAAGGACTTTATTCAGTAAATGTGTTTTTGTGGTCATTTATGAGCATATAGCGCATACATTTTATACACATTTTTCAAATGTATGCTCATATTGGCATTTCCATCCAGCAGTTTATGCAATATCTCAAAATTTGCATACAAATAGGTGAATGTAAACATAGCAAATGCCAGACACAACCAGAACCTTCAAAATACAAGACACTCTTCGAATGAACAAGATTGAAGGGAAAAAAACACACACTGAAAAGAATAAACGCAAAAGACTGAAAGGAAGTAGAATAAAGAGATGCGACACAAAAGCACAAGAGATGCAAAATAGACTGAATGTATAATGAGACATAATCAGCATTTTACATGACTAATAATGATTAGAGGCTAATGTAAACACAACTGGGATATGGTGAATAATTTTGTCCTGCTATTTTTCAACGAGCATATCTTAGATTTGATTTTAATGTAATTATGCAGATGCAGCCCACATTAAATGTTAATGCGGTGACTCCGCAACGACTTGTTTTTGTGTATCTGCAAAATATTCTCAGATGACTGAACAAATGCATCTTCTATTTTTATGTCTTTGTCAAATGTGCACAGTACAGTATATGAATCAGAAGAGTGCGTTGCCAGTGATATGATTTGTGTATGCGTGTGTGTGTATAGGATTAGTCTGGATGAAGGCCGCCATTGGGACAAACTCAGCTTTTCGTCGACACCCTTATTTGTCGATGGGGTTTTGATGACTCCAGAGACTGAGAATCGCATCATTACGTAAGAATCATCTTCTCTGCCACAATGATCTCAATGGTCCAGAAGGGGTCAGTAATGAACTTCACCTACCGGGATCATTATTATCAGATTAAGTGTTTTCATTTGCATGTCTGGACTATGATCATTTCACTGATAGTGCTGTTGTTTTACTGACACTTCCTTCTTATTAGTCCTTTATGGATTTTATAGCCATAGAAGTCACTTTGTCAACTGTAAAGAATAAAAGTAAACAGATCCTGTTGTTTTCAAGCCTCTCTGTCTATCCTCGTAGATTCTTCGGGCACTTTAGTTACCACTCCGACTGGCAGCTGATAAAGATTGACTACAGCTCCCTGTTTGGGCGGAAATGCACAGACGGAGACTTTCAGACATGGCACCTCCATAACAAGGTTGTCACCTCACATTTTTCAGTAGCGCCTTACTGTTCGCTCTCAACAGCAATGCACTAATTCACTCACTCAACATTCAACATGAGTTTCTTTTGGCACTGAGTTCGCTAGTAATTAGGCCAGCGAGGGAGATTATTTTCACCTCCGGGGTAACATGCCCAAGCAGAATGGAAATTAATGGAGTCGTAATGGATTTTTGCAACTGATCTTAGCACGTAATATTGGTGACATGTTGTCCATCAGCCTTGAGTCACTCGTGGTTTTAAGAAGTCAGCGTTTATTGCTTGTTCAATCAGTTTCCTGGCAAGCATGATATGCTTTCTATAATTCAGATTAGACATAAAGATTCTTTTATTTTATTATTTGCTTTAGGGTAAAAATAAGGGTGAAATACTGTTAGTTAACATCCTAACACTAACAAGTACTAAGGAGACTTCTGGAGATGAAATTTAGATATTGTTACGAGTGTTTCATTTCAGGCTTGCTTTAACTGGTTGACCAATTACAACAGACTGGTCATCAGATCATTCAGAGCAGTGTACACTCTCAGAAAAGAGCAGATCCTTGAACAAATTGTTTCAAACACTATGAGAAAAGAGGTGGTGATGCAGTGTGTATTGTGAGAAGAGTTTTTTTGACCTCAGGTGTATGTAGTCCTATTGTAGCAGACCTCCAGAACATAATGAGGAAAAAACACTCCAAAAAAAGTAATAAAGGGAACTTTAAGGCACTTTAAAGCTTTACCGTATTAAACATGAAACAAAAACAGTGCCAATATCTCTTTCAGTTAGAATTACAACTTCAAAGAGCTGCTTTATAGCTGAACCTGCTGTGTTCAAGTTTTTCCTCAAATCTGACCTCGACATACTGACCAGAATAAATGAACTGAAGAAGATTTCTACATCCAGAGCCACACCTACCTATAGTATCTCATAATTGGTATAGACATGGTAGTCAAAGGGTAGTCATTTACTAGCCAGATTAAACTTTTCTGGACAGTTTCAGGATGTGTTCACATTTGACAGGTTTACTTTATTTAAAATGAATTTTAACTTAATACTTTTATTAAAGCTCCCATTCAAATCTTAGTATGCACCAAACAAATGAACCAAGGCCTTTAAAAAGTGGCTCTTGGTCTACCTCCAAATGAACTCTGGTGCAATTTAAATGAAAATGAACACAACAAGGACAATCTAAACAAACCAAAAACAGAACATTACAAGATGTGGCCATAAAATGGACAAAATGCTAAATCACATATGTTTCCTTGTCATTGTCTTGATGTTGCCGATTACAGTTCAATACGAGTATTGGAATCACATGTCCTTGCAGCAGATGTTCATTTGTGTGTTTGATGGAGAAATTCTTGACACTGAGTGCCTTTACATGCGCAAAATAAGCAGAGAACTATCAAAAATCTGATTGTTTCAGAAAGTGGTTTTATGTGTTAACATGCACAAAATAAGCAGAGAACTATCAAAAATCTGATTGTTTCAGAAAGTGGTTTTATGTGTTAACATGCACAAAATAAGCAGAGAACTATCAAAAATCTGATTGTTTCAGAAAGTGTTTTTTATGTTTACATGCAAATCAGTAAACCGGCTACAGACAAAAACACTTTTATGAGATTTTAAGGTTTGCCAAATTTCTCACAAGTAAAGATGCCATATCCCAAACATCAACGTCAGTAGCTCAAAAATGTCAGCGAGAATTCTATCAGAAGCTGTTATCATGTTATCTCTTATTTACAGTACCTGCCAATGCAGCACATTATTATTACTTTTTTGGGAGGGGATAATTCTGCATCAACCATGTGAGTGAGTCGAAGACACATTTTGTGCTTTATTAAGATATGAAAGCATCAGTGTAAGAAATATCACCACTACTCCTGTCTAGAATTGCCTGCTCAAGCTGGATACATAAGGATGTCTGCACAATCAGACATCTGCACATTAATAAGCTGTTAGAACGCTGATAAAGGTGTTTACGTGGAATGTAAAATCTGTGTTTTTTATTTGTTATAGTCTTATTTTGTTGAAGCCGTATTTGACATTTAACTGATAAAAGAAATCAAAGCTGAATGTGTAATGTCATGTAAACACATTTACATGACATTACACATTCAGCTTATTAAACATAATCGCCTTAAAAAGGTGCATGCTTTGTTTTGACTCACATTTTATAATAATGACAAGAAAACTATCGCATATATGCACATCGCAAACTCCAATTAATTTTTGGCCTTGCCTTGCTGAAAATGACTCCACACTAGTTTGTTCTCATATTTCATTTGAGGGACATTGGAGCCTTAATTAAAAACAAATGAAAAAATCTATTTTGGCGGGAAACCCTACTACTGTGTGTGTTTGTGAATGTCTGCATATTTTTGCATTTCAGGGTGAGTTGTGTGTGATGGGAGAGAGACAGGTGTATATGAAGAGGAAGCCGGGCACGCGCTGCACTCTGGGTCGGGAGTATTCTCGAGTCGTTTCAGCTGAGCCCTGCATCTGCACCCTCTATGACTTTGAGTGGTGAGTCGCACACATGCAAAAACACACAGCAGCTGCTTTTCCAATGGGGCAAATGAGTGACAGTAACTCTTGCGGATCAAAGGACTCAGTGTTGCATGCAGAGAACAAAAGCTGCAGGGATCCAACCAATTATACAGATTAATTAAGTGGCATTTGAATGTGAAAAAAGACAAGTTTTTTCCTCATCTGTTGCTTTTTTTTATTTTTATGTCTGCTCAATGCAGCTTATGATTCTGTTGCAGTTGCTACATTAAATTAGCAAGGTAAAAGCCTGGTTTTACACCCGCCAGCTGTAATCATTTCGCCATACTGATGGAGATGTCTTTACAAGCCCACCACGATGCACATGGAGACACACTCCTGCGCTGATCATAACGACGACATAAATCTCCCTTGTACCGCACACAGGCTCCATTAGAGTCGTCTGCTCTTAGGCAAATTACACGTATGAATGAGAGGCGCGCAGAATTAGCATAATGTCAAATGATTAATTATCTCCAAATGAATAAGTAATGAATATTTAAATGGATGATAAATGTGGCAGTGATCTGATTAGCCTGGAGGAGCTGGTGTTACTGAGTTTAGCCCTGATCCCTTACAGCCATTTTTACCTTGGAAATGCACAAACCAATCACAACTCAAGATTACCGGGCTGCTTGAAATGTTTGCTCACCAGGGTTCCATCTAGACGAGTTTAAGTGTTATAGACTTGAAGCTGACTTCTGCTATTAAAACAGCTTTGTTTATCGCTGCAGTACATTTCCCATGTTCTACACTACATTTACTATAATAGCTCCAGCTAATACCAAAACTGTTTAACAGCCTGATTCAGGATGGTTATTAGGAACTAAAACTAAGACTATTAAACTGTTGAACTTTTAAACTGTTTTTGTAAATTGAAATATAGCTGAAATAAAATATAATTTACCAGCTTGATAGTAAAATGTAAAATAAACAAAAATAGTTTGATAATAAATGTTGCCTTCGCAACGAATGGGGAAAAATATGTTTAATGAGTCAGTAAAGTAAATTAGTTAAGTGAAAATAAAAATACAAAAACTATTCAGAAAAATTAATGATGGACATACCAAAACAGTTAAAAAAATAAGTATAAATAAATAATTAAAAATATCTATAAATAGTTTTAAAAAGTTGAAAATTTAAAAATAATAATTAATGATTTAAAAGAGATAAAAGGAAACATGCTTTTAAAATATTTTCAAATAATTAAAGGAAATATTGTTAACATATCAAAAATCTACTGATGCATGGTTGTAAAATATTTATTTGGTTAGAAATAACTATTTAAGTCCATTTTTATACAATTATTAAAAAAATAACAACTGAAACGGTCATGAAAAAATTCTTGTCAGAAAGAGTAAAATACATATTAAAATATATATTTAAAAAGACCCCCTTTTTAAATATGCTTTCTATATAGTATATATGCAAGTCATTTCTCTCTATAGCCTGCTGAGGCATCCTGGAGAGAACCTTAACCAAACTGAATAATTGATGTGTTTTCATGATTTCCTTCCAGTGATTATGGGTTTGAGAGACAGACCAGTGGAAAATGTGCACCTGCATTTTGGTATGATGTCAATTTACCGGCACACACCTGCAGTTATGGACAGCGCTACCGCAACAGTACAGGGTAACACACACACACACACACACACACACACACACACACACACACTGCTGTACGATTCATATATGCAATTGGAGTCTCTTTGAGATGAAAATATCAAGCTTGTACAAGAGCGTTTGAGTAAACCTCTTTTGTATATGAAGTACATGTCCCTTTTTGTCTTTCAGCAGCTAACAGAGAGCATTTTCTAAAGCATCTGTGTCTGTTTGTGCAGGTACAGGAGAGTGATGTTGAATAACTGTAGAGAGGGTCTGAAGGATACACTGAGTCCCAGAATGCAACAGTGTAAACCCATAGCACCCAGTGGCCTTCAACTGAGCACTATTAACACACAACTCACTGCTGTACTGGGAACCAACATCACCTTCAGAGTCGCATTGCAAAATGTGAGTTAGCAACACACCAACTATTCAGATTTTGACCACATTGCAATAGTGTAAATGCTGATCAATGTTTAAGGACAGGACAAGCTGACGGTTGGCTGTTGAGTAGCATCAAAGCCATTGGTTAGTATCTATCAGGCTAGTTTGTTTGGTGAGTTTCACACTTCGCCTCTTGTCAGGCTCCATCGGAGAGAGTTCGCCTGATTCAGCATGTAGAATCGTTGTCGGCCATCAAAAAATTGAGCCATGTGATTGGCTGATCAGATATAAATTTAAAGAGATAGAACAAAAACTTAAGTGATGAAACTAAACAAACAACACAAGCCATGAGGAAACAATAAAGGCGGCTGTCATTTTGTTGCATTTTTTAAATACTTGCAAACAAAATAGACTATCAGATTATCAGACAAATTTGCATGATCGAATCTCTCTGTGGTGAGCGAGGAGTACTGTGAAAATAGTTAGTCAATGCTGCTTTGTTTATGGTTTGTATGTGTGCAGCACTACTTACGGTTTCATTTTGTTTACTAACAATGCAGAAACTGCCACTTGCAGGTATGAAAAGATAAATCCTCTCACACAGGAGCAGAGCGTATGTTCTCGTTTTAGTCGGCTGTTGTCCACTTACTTTTTTAGTCCAGATGGGACCAGATGCAGCCGATGCGAGGTGACAACACAGTTGGTTTTCATCACCACTAGCTCTTTTTGACATCAGCTTGGTGTGTCGTATTCTCTTTGAAAGACTTAAATTAATCAGCTTAATTTATATGGATGTATTTTTATTTTTACCTCTGTACAAATGGTTTGTAGCATCGGAGATTTAGATGAAGAGACGTTCAATGTAGGGAGAGAAATCTCTCAGATTGGATAAAAAATATCTTCATTTTAAACATTTTAAAGTTTAATTTTTATTCAATCAATCCTGAAAAAAATACTTAAGGCTATTTGAGTTCAAATCACTCACAACTGAAGAAGAAGCAATATAGATGACAACTTGGACAGATTGCTATCATAGTCTCCAGAAATATTTAAGCAGCACAACTGTTTTCAACATTAATAATAATAAGAAATGTTTTGTGAGCATCAAATAGTCATATTTGGAGTTATTTCTGAAAGATCATATGCCATTAAAGACTGGAGAAATTATTCAAATATTTCAGCAATGTCATGACAGGAATACATTTTTAATATATTCAAATAGAAAACACACGCAAAAAAAAATCTTACTGATCCCAAACTTTTAAATGATAGTATCTATGATTTGCTGTATTAATATATTCATAATTAATATTATAATAATACAGTTCATTTAGTGTTGGTGCATCTGGTCATTTGCAATTATTTTATCATTCTTATTTTCTTTTTAATCAAATTTCCATCACCAGCCACTGTTTGAACTGCTGCAAATCACTCGTACAGTTTTCCAAAGCCTTTACATGCAAAACCATACATCAGTCCTTTATCTCTCTCTGTTATTGTTTTCTCTGTAGGGTGACTCACTGTCGACGAGTCTCCATGTGGACTTTGGAGATGGCATCTCGGTGTCATACTCCAACATAAGCCGCCTCGGTGACAGCATCACACACACATACAGGGTCGCTGGGATATTCAGGGTCACCGCACGTGCTCAGAACAGCCAGGGCTCTGACAGCAGCTCGCTCTATCTGCACATCACCAGTACGTACATAAGCACACACTTATACCAATTCTCTATAAGAAAAAAAACTCTTTCCTGTCACAGCAAATTACCTCTATACCACTGACTGCACATCGAGACAATCTATTTCTGAAGCAGCTCTCAATGAACGACATAAGGGGAAGAAATCGCTGCTGTGTTCGCTGCTAAATGTGATCATTATTGACTTCATATTGTGTCTGATAAGATCTCACGTCCGATGTGTCGTCGTTAGGTCCCGTGGAGCGTATCTTTCTTTCGGCGCCGGTGGTCGTGGCCAGAGGAAGAGAAGCCAACCTGACAGCAGCGTTGTGGCCCAGTCAACCCAGGACGGCCACCTTCTACTGGTGGTTCAATAACAACACTGAGGTTCGAACATTTATACGCATGCGGCCCAGAGGCCCACATCAGTTAGCCAGCTATTCCAGTATTACTTCTGACCTCCAACAATACAAGGGCTCGGCCAAAGATATTGTGCTTGCCAAGACCAGAAAGGTAAACCTGTTATTAGGATGGATTGGAATTGGAGTCAAGTAAGTACAAAGCTTGATGTTTGGGCAGGAGCGGTTCCGTGACACTGTGTTTTTTTTTTTATATTGTTGTTTTTTGCTTTGCAGTATGAACACCTGCTGCCAAAATAAAAAGAATGACTGAATTTTAACACTGTCACAATAACTTTTGTTGAATGACAGACATAGTTGGGAAAACGCATGGGGAAAGTGCTTCCAGCTCAGAGATTTGGCATAGATTAAAAGCCCACATAGAATTTTAATTGTAGATTGCTTGTCAAAAGGTAGAGTTTGATTGGGCATTTAGCCTACTTTTCACAAGTTTGGTCATGCAGATTTTTTTAAATGACTTTTATAATGTTAAAAAGAAATAGAAATGTAAGATTTCGATCTAAAAAATCATTTTTGCAGTTTCCACACTGAACTAAGATGAACGAGCATTTTCCACTGTAAAAATAATGTTTTTATTAAGTGGAGTAGAGACTGCTGAAATTAAGTTTTACATCACAGTAATTAATTACGCTTTTAATTATATTAAAATAGAAAATTGTTATTTTTAAAGCGTAATAATATTTCACAACACTACTGTCTTTTAGATTAAAGAAATGTGGCCATGGTGAGCATAAAATGGTTCTCAGAAAATGAAGTAGTAGATTCATTTAATTAATGTTAATTTTGCTGACATTTTGTTTTTCATTTTGACATCATTATATTGGCGCCTTGTCTCATTTGGTATTAGGACAGATTTAACCTACAGTTATAATAGGCAGATGAATCACAGTTTTATGATGCTTTCAAACATCACTGAATGTTGTTCCTAATCGCACCATGAGATCATTCGGTTCAGATCTGCTTTTCTGAGGTGAAACACATAAAAAGAGGAAGAGCAGCTTTTAATGATTATGCATTTAAGTTCTTGAGTGCTTTCCTCTGGAAATCTGCCATCGAGCTGAGCAGTTTAAAAGCATTTAAAAACTCACTTGTAGAGAAGCTTTGTTTTGTCATTTAGTATGATTTGGGCATTTCACAATATATACCTATATGCTCCGATATATAATACAAGCTTTCGGGTTATTAGGAACATGCAAATATAATAGAGTCCTACTGAAAAGTAATGGTTTCCCAGTGCTAAGTGCTAACTAACAGAGTAATTGGTGGTTCATTCTGCTGTGGCGACCCCTAATAAATCAGGGACTAAGCCGAAGGATAGTGAGTAAAAAGCAACAAAAATGTTGCCCAGTTTTGCAGTGCAGTTTTGTATTTTTATGTGGTTGCTTTTAATGTTTAATAAAGTAATAATCTACAGCAAAGAGTGCAGCCAGGCAAAACCCAGACCCTCCGGTGTGTTAGCAATATTAGAAAATCTGCTTGTAAATAATTTAAGCGAAGTAAATGCATCAACTTAACCCATTATACACTAAAAGTACCTTTTCCTATTCACTACTGTCATTACCTTGAAAAACAAGACAGCATTAAAAAGTAACTGCATTGTTTTGAATGAATACAAATGTTAAAATGCCATTCATAAATGCCAGTCTGAGTGCTGCCGCCCAACATCATGTGCTGCAACCAGACAAAAAGTAAGATCAAAATAAGGACCCCAAAAATAAGATCAGCAAAGCCCATAAATTACACAGAGAGTGGCTTGTTAAGGAGTACTAGTGAAAAAGCAGGAAGATCTGCAAGACCAATACATCTACGACAAGTCCTAAGATCAAAAGCACGACAACTGAACCGTGAAACGCAGCGGGAGTTTGGCCATATAGGGCTGTAAATGGTTTCTGCTATAAATGATTCTGCCACTCACATATCAGTCAGAGTTAGGATTGGCTTTCCCCTTTCTCCGTGCTGCTACATCTGAATTGCATGTGTTTTTCAGCCCCTGATCACACTGGAAGGAAGCGTTTCACACACGTTCACGCGAGAAGGACTGAACCCTGTCACCGTACAGGTGTCGGCAGGAGGTACAGTCCTACAGGATGTGAAAATCATCACCGTCAAAGGTGAAGACCTCCCGTAGACATGAAAATTGCTGTGCTCTTTGATATAGTGTATGTGATATTTTTAGTTTCGCTAAAAATTAAGATGTTTCTTTGTCTTCTCTGGTTTCGAGACGTCTTCCGTTCTTTGCTGCTGTCGTTTTCTCCAAACCTGGAAGAGCACAACCCGTCTGTTGCCGAGTGGAGACAGGACGTGGGGCGTGTTGTCAGGGCAACGCTCGCTCAGGTACACTGCGCTTAAAGTCCATCATCAGCTGCTGCTGGAGTGCTCTGTTCATGCCGGTGAACTGCTGAAAAGAACTCCTGAAATTTCTTGAAAGGCCGCTGATAGCTCACCATGCTTCCTCTCTCTTCAGCTATTCTCTTTCCTCTCTTTCAAATGCTGCTGGTTTAAAGCCTGATGGCTCTTTCTGGGCTCTCCAGCGAGGTTCTGTGTTCGGCTGAGAGGCTCTACGCTCTCTCACGCATCCATCTGATTTCCCCTCAGTCTGAGCGCGAGAGATAGGGTAATGTAGTGCTATTGGCGAGAGTGAATCACTGGAGTTCAGAGTGAATATTGATGCGGCAACAGAGAGACTCTAAAGCCAGTCAGCCAATTAAAGAACAGAGCCAAAGAACTGCTCCACAGAACTCCATTACAATGAGTCGCTCAAGCACAAATATAATGGCTTCCCAATACCTCTGGATTTTCGATGCGAAGAGTGCTTTCAATGCGCTTACACAACATCATATCAAAAATATCTCCAGATTCTCCAGAATGGCTTATTATGCTTCGCAAACATTAATAGAGATTTTTATTAATGTGCAAACAGCCGTGAAATGATCAGCTAGTTTTTATGCATGAATTCAGTTTGTCATGAATGTTGCATGCTGATAAAATTGCCTTAATTTAATGTTTAGTAGCGTGTGCTTATTTGTGTGCTTTTCGACAGGTCTGCAGCTTCCCTGAGGACCAGTTGTTGGTGTCTGTGTTTCCTGGATCTCCAACAGCTGCTGAGCTCTTTATCCTACCCGAGACCAACCAGTCGGCATTCAGATCACACACAGAGGAACAACTCAATAAGGCAAGAACCACACACACACACAAACACACACACAATGGAATAAAACCATTCTCCCAAATGACAAAGTCTTATGATTGATACAATCTGTTAAAATAACCTATTATCATGTTCTGATGGCTAAATAAATTATAGTGGCAATAAAAATGCGCTTTATTGCTAGCGAATAAACCTGCTGAAAAAAACATGCACTTACTTTTAAAATGTCATGGGTTGAATTTGTAATGCTCAGCAACCACAAAAGGAAATTAAATGTCAAATTTATATTTGACAATAATTCAGATTTATGTTAAAACCAGCAGTATTTTTGATTGCGTTCTCTATTTATATAGGGTGATGACCTAGAGTTTTCCAAAATGGAAAATGTATTAAGATGATTTTAAATTGGCTTACGCAAGTTTTATGAATCACTATGCAAATAAAGACTTTTTCCAGACCGTTCTTTCAAAGATCTAGTCATCAAATAATTCTGGGAAAAAAAACAAATAATGATTTATTAGCATAAGATACGTTTTTCAGAAGGACTAAAAGTTACTGACCTCAAACTTCTAATAATATTTTCTTTTTCTTTAACATTAACTTTTAAACATCTTCCCAAATATAAAGAATGTCAATGTTGAACTAATTCATCTCTATGCTTATAGAAATTCATAGTCAGATCATCCAGTCTTTAAGATTAAACACAATGTTATTGCCAGAAGGGGGTTTAGTTTAATTAAGCTTATTTATTTATTCATTTGGTGATTCATTTAGTCATTAATTAAACTAATCTTTTTTTATGTAAACATTTGTTTAATTATTTACTAGCTTTTATTATCATGTGAAATGATGTGCATAAAATGTGAATTAAATTTTTTTTCTGCTGCAGTAAAGGCAGTGTTTCAGTTTTAATCCTTGAAGGCAAGCCTGTAGATATCACACACTTTGCGAACTTTGCACAAGAGTTATGCCAGTTATGCAGTCTCAAACCACAGTCAATTATTCACAACAGAAAAAAAATCATGGTGCTTTTGCAGTCTGTCACCACATTACCTCCACATATTGAATGACAAGAGCTGACAATTTGACAATCTACTTATGAGCCATATATATATATATATATATATATCACCTTGATATTGTAAAATGCATTAGCTGTAGCAGTTATTTCTGACACAAGCCTTTCATGAAGGAAACCTGAATACTGTAGTATAAGGGGAATAATTGACTCTTAATGGGCAGTTGAAATGTTAGAAGAACTCAAGATGGTGCATTACTTTCAAATTATCCAACTGCCCAATTTTAGTTCAACCTTTAGTAATATAACAGGTATCACTTGCTCTTCATCATCATCTTCCTCTTGTTTCAGATGTCGGAGGTCTTCATGAACGCTTTAAATCAGAACCTGATCCAGTTTGATCTGAAGCCTGACACGCGGGTCACTGTGTCTTTGTCTCAGCTCACACTGGGTAAGACCTGAACACTAGTTTCTGTTATTAAGGCTTTAACAGGACAATCCTTGTTCTCAGATGACTCTTCCAGAGGACCACAAATGTCCATCACATTGAGTTCTGCATTTAATTGCACCCTCACTGTAGTAAAATACGGGGCTGTCTGTGGTTATGTTAGCTGACTTTACTCCTGTGTAGTTATATAAGATACACAACATAATGACATTGCTGACGATCCATTGTGGCAAATCTTTCAACCCTCTCTTGGTGCTAAAAATCGTAGAGAACAGGTACTCCACCTTGGACTTTAGATTAATATTGATAATGCGGAGCCTGTCTGAGCATGACCAATATAGTGAGTTGGAAATGACATTACGGGATCATAAAGAGTGTCTCTCTGCCACATATAATTCTACCCTTTTCAGACACGGCCATTTGTCTTCATTGCTCCAAACAGGAAAAGGTTCAGATTGCCTCCTGCATTCTGCCGAAAGGTCACAATCATCATGCGTCAACCCTCAAAGGGCTGAAGGATGGACTGCAGTGTGTGTGTGAGAGAGAGAGAGAGAGAGAGAGAGAGAGAGAGAGAGAGAGAGAGAGAGAGAGAGGAGCAACTGAGACAGTTTTTTAGTATTACTGAAATGGATATGCTTCTCACAATATCATACATGCTCTGAGAAACAGCAGAGATCCCTGGTCAACAGTATTTACAGTGTGTGTGTGTGTGTGTGTGTGTGTGTGTGTGTGTGTGTGTGTGTTTGATATACCAACTTATACACAGTCTTACTTTATTTCTATTTAACCAACAATGTTCTGCAAAAAAATTAAAGTCATTTAAAATCAATTGTTTAATAGATATTTTAAGGGAATACAATTCTTTATTTTACTAAAGATATAAACGACTAGCTAAATACTAGCTATACTACTTTAAAAAAACTTTTTCAATGCAATTTAAGTCTTTGAAGATTAGTTTGTGCTATGTGTCTGTTGAATTAATCTACTCAGTAAGTTTCTTAGTGATAAAATGCTTTTTAATATACTGAAAAAGTATACTAACATTTTTTGGTATAATATTTTTCCAATGTCAAATTTTCAACTTCAAATATTAGATTTTATTAGTAATGTCTTAGTTTTC
The DNA here is from genome assembly GCA_903798125.1 of Danio choprae. NCBI lineage: Eukaryota > Metazoa > Chordata > Actinopteri > Cypriniformes > Danionidae > Danio > Danio choprae. The sequence continues at coordinate 1,803,173 of CAIGQW010053273.1, read as the reverse complement.
TTTGTGGTATATTAAAAAAGTGCACAGAAGTTAGTCATTTAGGAAATGACATTACATTAAAAGTTATAGATAAAAAATATGTAAGTAAAGTATTGATCATGATAATGAGTTCTTAAAAACTGCTGATTTAAAAACTAAAGTTGACTTAAATACCTATTATTCATTTTATCAGTTGTATGCATGAATATACTATATTGGTTAATGAAGTTTACTAAGGTATTATATATAATGTGTGTAGTTATAAATAATTTATACAATGCATATAACGTATGATGCATTCAATACGCACATATTTTATTATAAAATATATATACATTATAGTCTTCCAGTACACTGTGTGATGAGACATTGAGTTTAACTGGTTCTGCATATGTATCATTGCCCACAGCACCTCTGGTGGACTCCAGCATTCTGCCCAGTGGCTCTGCCATGCTCTTATTGGTTTCTTTGGGCCTGCTGGGATTGGCCATTCTCTTCATCTACAAGTTCAAACGGTAAACCTCAACAAATCCCACCTAATTATGCACAGTCATTTTGATATGCCAGCCGATCCTGACAAATGCTGCACACGCTTACTCTTACTGACATCAGTTTCCTCATGATATAGTCTACTTGGACTAGAATGAATAAATGCATCAGTTTTTTCCCCTCAAGCCTAGTTTTGCTTCTGTCTGCTCAGTAAGATTCCTTGGATCCACGTTGAGACAGAAGACAGCCATGAGAAAGAGCCTGAGATGATCAGCGCTGTCGGACAGGAGAAGAACGGCACACATGCAACAGCCACTTCCTTCACATCGTGCAGTGCACACACCAAACACACACCGTGTCCATTAAACACAGGAACACACAACAGCTTCAGCCATCTTCCACCTCCCAGAGAACTGATGGAGAAAGAGCTGGAGGCTCACAGCACAGGTCAGACTACTGGTCACACCATACTCTGAATCTTTGTTGAGTCTTTGATAAATCTGATTATCACACCATCTCTGAATCTTTGTTGAGTCTTTGATAAATCTGATTAACAATTTAGCATACTGTAGTTCCAAAGAAAATACTTACAAATATACAGTTTTTATCTCCATATGGACAACTCTTGTTTGTGCTCTGATTTGAGTCTAGTCAAGCAAAGTTCCACAAAAGAGGAAAAGGCAATATAAAATCAAGGTAAAACTATGTGCAAATGCTCTAGACAACAAGCCAGAATGAAAACAAAGGAACCTTCATGTTTTAAATACACAGCCGAGACATTATAGTACACCGTAGTAATATATACATATAATAACGAGCCATGGTCGACCCAAGCTCAAACAAACCTTGTCATCGTCTTGACGAACAGCCACAAAGCCAAGAAGAAGAGCAGATTCTACCCTGTGCCCTGTAGTATTTTACGAGGCCGTCTAAAGAGCGAGCGGTTTCGCTTTCTCGTTTGCGCTTACATGCACGTCTATATTTTAAATAACAAACTTCTAGAGCTGATGATAATAACGTGCATGTGATTATTGAAGTGCTTCTGACATCCGATCCTGTCAGAAACTTACAAATGCGAGACTGACGCGCGAAAAAACAAAGTAGCAAATTATTTTTTCAGCAAACATGAACAAACTGCCATATTTAACTATTATCATCAACTTTTGGACTATTATGAACTCGGAATGACAGAATTACTTTCTAACAGAGGTTACATGTGCTGGTGAAGATTAAAGATACAGATGAGAGGTTTACACTGACTGTATATCTTGCATGTTGTTTTTGAACCCAAATAAGGCCTAAATGTATCCTGTGTGTAGTTTTTCTCTAATTGGTATCATATCGGAGACTGAAAGGGTCTGTATGTGTTCATATATGTTGCATTTATTTATTTATTTGATATAATCGCAGATGTTACAGTAGGCTATTTCGCATCATTGATCTGCAGTTATAATCAAATGATGTTCAAAAAAAAGGTTAGTAATGAACATTTATACACAAGTATTCATGTGTATAAAGCATCTGTTTTGTGAGAGGTGCTTCTTATACGATATGCGAACGACCCGTACAGCTTTACTTTGACATTTTCTCGAGCGAGAATGACGTTGACTGAAACTTTCTGTCGTACACCACACCCACCATTGGTACCCTTTTAGCAGTGTAAACGCAAGCCTGATAAAGGTGATCCATACCAACCCGTACCAAACCGTAATGTAACACTCAGTGGAATCTGGCCATTAGTATCATATTTTTAAAAAAATTTAAAAATGTAAACAGCGCCCTCTAGTGGATTTGTAATGTGAAATGTGCAACGAAACATAACTGGAGCATTTTACCTTTCGTAAAAAGGTACATATTTCCAATGACCCTGGGTTGGACAACATCTATTCCAGAATTTGCTCTTTATAGTCTACAACATACGGCTAGTATGGACTACAATGAAGAATACTTCTTCCTGAGTTTGAGACATCACAAAACCTAACATATCCATAACCCTGATGCCCGGGTGTAACATTTCCTTCAAAGTGCACTAGACAGTTAGCAAATCAAAACACAATTTAATACTACTTCAATCTTCTTACTATTATGTTCAAATCAGTATTCAGTGTTTTGCAGGCCATTTCTTTTTAATTAATTTAGAAATTTACTAACAATATCTGTGCAAAGATTTGTTATTTTTGTGTATTATCACGAATGTCATCTCTTTAAATACACTTAAAGGACTTTTTATAGTTTCATCAATAATGTATTACATAAAAGTACATGTTTAAAAAATATATTTTTTAGAAGTGAATGTACACTACAAATGTTCATTTCGTACAATGAAGTATTCTTCTTTTCCTGTCAGTTCTTTTCTGTCAGCTTTAATGTTTATAAAGATGCAATTTGTGCTCAAGGAGCAGAACGAGAGACGTGCTTGTTTTAGTGTGTATCTGTTGTTGTTCCTATACGTGAGGTCAGTGGATGGACCCCAATTCATTCATTCTACTTTTATTACTCCGCTGTCAGAGAAGGTGATTGTCTTCTGAGTGTCCCAAGACTTTTTGATTCACAGTAATCAAGGACTGATCCCATGACACTGAAGTGGAAAGCATTGATCACAGACTTGCCCTTGCTTGTTGGTTGCAATTACAGTGATTTTCTGCTTTTCTGTTTTTCTTTCTGCGTGTGTGTGTGTGTGTGTGTGTGTGTGTGTGTGTGTGTGTGTGT
>CAIGQW010053273.1:1789153-1799896 GCA_903798125.1 Danio choprae | reverse complement strand
TGTGTGTGTGTGTGTGTGTGTGTGTGTGTGTGTGTGTGTGTGTTTTAGGCGGCCTTTTGGCTGGAGAACGCTTAAGGACCAGACAAATTCCAAACTGCACCAATGTCTGAAATGATGATGGAAGGTTTGATAATGAAACATCAGTTGTATTAGATGTATAATTATAAAGTTTTTTATGAAGGGATAGTACACCCAAAGATTTATTCATCCTCAGGCCATCTAAGGTAGAACACTAGAGAAGATTGTAGAAGAAGGTTCTTGGTAATTCCAAAAACACAAGTCAACTGCTACTGGCAATATGAGAGTATACAAATATATACAGGCAAAACAAAACTAATACGTGTGGCTCCTGGTGATACATTGAGCTCTTATTAAGCAAAATGATGAACTGAATACTATTTACAACATTATTATCTTTAATCCACATCCTCTACAAATAAAATGCATGAGGCTGTTAATAAAATATAGTAATACTGTAAATAATGTTTAGTTTCTTACACAGACTGATTGTTTTAATTCATAAGACCTTAAATTTCCTCCCTCTTTAATGTTCTATTAAAAAAAACGCAAACTAAGGTCTTGGTTGGCCTGAGGTAAGTAAATTGACAGCATTTTTTTCATTTTGGGGTGAACTATGCCTTTAGATATTTCTGTAATGTGGTACTTATGCCTTTATTCTATTGTGGTGTTTTACATTTGCGCTCTTTAAATGAACAATTCCTTAAGTGTTAATGAAGGTATTATTGATTACGGGTGTAAATTAATTTCTATCAAGAACTGTAAGATTGTATCATATTAGCACTTAAGGAGTATTTATTTTTCACCTGTAATCTTTCCTAAAGGAATAGTCCAAAAATGACAAATTTGCCCAAATATTTTGCAATCTAGTGTATAGGAGAGATTTCACACAAAAAAATGTGTGGGTGAAACAAATTTGACCCAGTGGGTTAAATAATTAACACAGTGGGCACCTTGATGCCAAAACGACATAAAAGAAAATACAACAAATATACATATTGATTTGATGTCAAAACCTTGACATCAATTTGACATCCACACATTGATGCCATTTTGACCACCAAAATAACGATATAAAGCGTTATGATGTAAGGAATTTTATTCATCTAAAGATTTACACTGGATTTTGTATCCCTACAATGCATGTAAACTACCTTAATGTCAAAATGATGTTAAATTGACATCTTATATTGGCATCAAAAAACACGTCAAAAATAAAGAACAGAACAGAAATGTATCCGATAGAGGAAAAAATCGTAGAAATGAAGGTATGAAAACTTTGAGCAAATTTTCACTTTTGAGTGAACTATTCCTTTAAAGTGATCAGCCAAATTGACCTATACTTTCTGAGCAAGGCGCCAAATTCTTTTTTTAAAAGTACGAGATCATCCTCCGCATGCTAACTTGTAGATATATCAAGGTTAACTGCCTCACATTTGTATAAAAGCTCACTTTTAGAGATCAACAAACATGTTACGCTCTCATACGCAATCGATATTTAATCTTTTGAAATCTGCTTATGGCTTTATGTATGTTCATATTGATGCTTACCTCATCTTAATTAATGTCAAGAGGTCGAAAGGAGCATGATTTTAGGATCGAGTAGACGTACATGGCACAAATAGAGGTTGGTAACTTCATCTGTGTAGAAGCTCCATCTGCTGAACGTGTCCATTTGTGCCTTGGCAATGTGTGTTTCTATAGTAATACGGCAAACATATGACATTTATTTGGTTAGTATTCACAATACTGTATTCCTGGAAGTATACTCATTTAGAGCGCATGTTTCATCACTGCTAATAGCTGACAGCCAGTTTTATATTTGACTGTGAACTGAAAGTCACTTTAATCTGAATAAATGTATTTTTACATTAGTGACTGCCCACTGATTCTTTACAATGGCATTTCTGCAACAGCCGAATGGCCTGTGTGTCCCAATTTCTCAAAGCAATTTCCAAACACCCATCATCTTTTCATTTCTCCAGTAAATAGCATACAGCAGATGACCTGTGACACCGACAAATCTTTAATAGGATCACATTAAATGAAAGGATACAAAAGAGCTCCTCTGCTCAAATGAAAGTAAACACTGTGAGCAGACATAATCTGCATTTTTCACCATTCCAGGTATATTTTCACTGAGTTTCTTTACTCTGTTTTTTTCAAGTAATGAAACATGGTTTGCTACTTGCCAGTCATTGTCAGGTGGTAAAACACTCTCATTATTGAGAGCGTCTGATTCTGATTGAATAAAAACTTGTAGTCTAGCATCAGACAACAATATTTTCGGTCAATTTTTCACAAACAAAAAAAATTTTTTTGATAAACGTTAATTTGGTCAGTTTTTAAAAATTGACATCTAATATTGCTGTGAAAAATAAATTACAGGACAGTCATGTAATTTATTTTTGATGGGGTTTTTTTACACCAATGTTAGATGTCAATTTGATGTTGTTTTGACATCAATGTAGTCAATTTACATCACATCGATTAGCATTTTTGACTTTTTTTTGATGTCATTTTGACATCAAGGAAAAGCACATGAAGTTAAATAAATAAATACTTTATTCCATAGGGATGCATTCAATTAATCAAAAGTGACAGTAAAGACCTTTTACTTCTTTTAAATAAATGCTTTTTTTATTTTATTTCTATTTACAGACACATACAAAAAAACATTTCCTATGTTCCACACGAATATTACATGGCAAATCTTATTACATTTTGAAGTACTGGAACTGTTTTCTATTTTAATGTATTTTCAAGTTTAGTACCATTAAGTACCCATTACTAAAGCTTTTGATGTAATATGATCTCTTAGAAATCATTTGGTGTATATTTACATTACTATATATTTGATCAAATAAATGCTGTCTTGATGAGAAGAAATAGTTTTTTGTTTTTTTTTTATTCTGTTGACCCCATACTTTTGAATGATAGTGTAGCTGGGGTCCAAGTAACAATAATTGTTTAACCATCATTATCCATTCAAAATCTGTGTACACACATTTTCCATTTCATTTGAACCCAAAGAATCCCTATTTTACACCATACTGAGTGGCAATTTCATTCATTCATTTTCTTTTCGGCTTATTCCCTTTATTAATCTGGGGTCGCCACAGCGGAATGAACCGCCAACTTATCCAGCATATGTTTTACGCAGCGGATGCCCTTCCAGCTGCATCCCACTGGGAAACATCCATACACTCATTCACACTCATACACTACTGACAATTTAGCTTACCCAATTCACCTGTACCGCATGTCTTTGGACTTGTGGGGGAAACCGGAGCACCCGGAGGAAACCCACGCCAACACGGGGAGAACAGTGACCTTCTTGCTGTGAGGCGATCGTGCTACCCACTGCGCCACCGTGAGGCCCGAGTGGCAATTCATCAGTAATAATACCGTTTTACCACATTATTACCTCATTTACCTCTTTTAGATTGATAAAAAAAATTTTTACAAACAACATTAAAATAACAAACATTACTCTAAAAAGTTTTCAGAGTAAATAAATTAATTTTCCTTGCACAAACAAACAAAACAAAACAAAAAACAGATCAATTGTTCAGTGGTTCGTCAATAGGTGTACATATTCATGTTTATCAACAAAATTCATGACAGAAAAATATTAAATTAATTTTACAAACATTAATGTCAGAAAATGTACTTTCAATAATTAATTTTACGAAAAAAAAATTTCTACGTGCCTGCCCTGGTCCAAAATGATCTGAACACAAACATGTAACATTAAAAACAAATAATGTGCATTTTGAGGGTTTTAAAACACTTTAAAAAAAATTAAGTATCTTCTCCAAGTGAAAATTGACCCAAATACATTATTAGGGTTAATTGGGCATTTTTTAACAGAAAACTCTAAATGAATCCAAAATAGCTCAGTATTTTAAGAAGGGACACAGAAAGTGCATCTAGTGAACAAAACAGGAAATAAATAAAAGTCTTCAGTATGTTACGGTTTTGTGACTGCAGGATCTGCTGAAGCTGTTCAAAGACTCGGTACACAAAGGAAATGCAAACAGGCCTCTATTCAATATCCACCCATAAATGTGCAGACTGCTGGTCTGGACAAAGGCTGTCTAAATATCCTGCACCCAGCAGCCTTTAGAATGTCATATTTTTCATCATTTTAGCTCTCTCTCTCTCGCACACACACAGGTACAATCACAGACTCGCACATATCCAGCGGTTTCCATAGCTCTAAGCATTTTTCAAAGTTTCCAAGACTGCATTTGAAGATTAAAGTTCAGCAACATGGACAAAAGAGCACTCCGCATGAAACAAAGTTAGCTTTATGTCTTCCAAGAAGCTCTAGTGTTCATGTTTGCGATAAGAGAGAGTAGGGAAGATGAGAGCTTGAGTGATTTTATGGTAAAGCTTTTCCTCCGAGGATGGACTTTGGAATCTCATTTACCGTTATGAAAAAAAAACGTACAGCAAAGAAAACATTTGGACGCTCTCTAAGTGTTTAGCATTTTGTTGCGATGGGCCTGCTTTAAATTCAGACGATATTCACATGTGACCGGCATAATTGCAAGTTAATGAGAGCGTACGCAAACTGCAAAACTACATATCCCATGACACGCCGCTTCACATTATCGTGCAAACTTGTTTTGCAAATGTTTGATTAAAAACGCCCCACTCCGCTCAACTTCAGCTAATGTATTTGCCAATTTAATGGATTTGTGTGAACATAAATAGCTAAAAAATTAATAAGCCATTATTATAATGTACTGTCAGGCAGGAAACATCAGCGTAAAAACTTCAGGTTTCAGACTTTCTGCAGTTAATGCATTTCAACTTCCAGTTTTTGGGGAAAAGACAGACAGCTGTCACTATAAAGTCTGAAAAATGAATCTATGCTGGAGTGATTGAGCTTCTGCTGTCAGTGGATGTGTGTGTGTGTGTGCGTGTACTTCCAGTAGCTGACGGACTGTTTAGGTTTCAACCTTTCCTGCCAGACTCATCACTGCGCGCGTGGAAAAGATTTAACATTTTCCAAAGGTCATCCTGAGCTTTCAGAGATGGAGAAACATTGATAAAGTCAGAGGGATTATTTAATGTCTGATGAATTATTAAAAAGGCCTGTTTTGGTTTGAGCACTTCCGTCTGTCATGACTTACGGAGTTCACCTCACACATGACACATTCATCAAGCCCGTTTCACTTCAGTGCCATTCTGACTGGTGCAATTGTTAGAAAAACAATCATGTTCGTTTTTTTATGCACAATCATTATTCATGACCTTTATATAAAAAAAAAAATATGATGAAAAAAAACAATAAAATGAGATGTTGTCACTGAGTTGTCAAAACATATCATTAGAGCAGCAGGAGACTGCGCTGCCTGAAAATTTGACTTTTATATATAAATATAACGTAGCAGGCATTAATATATAAAGTGAAATATATTCACTAATGCCAAACATAACTGCCAGGCTTCAAATCTGGACGCCAACTCGCCTCCCAACTGGATACGATCCAAGCAAGAGACTGATATAGGAAATATCCTTTTCCATGGTGACCTTCCAATAGTGAGACTTTATGAAACGCCATTTTGTTTTATGTCCTTCATTAAAGTGTATTAAATGAGATGGCTGTCCTTAGTGATATTAAACTAATGATTATGCTTATATTTGCAGGAACCTTCTCTCCCCTCAGACATTACTGAATGCCTTTTTATTTGTTTTGTGCTAATGCGGCCATGTTTCACGTTTATTGCATGTTAATTTATGTAAATAGAGAGCTGTGGTGTGATTCCATATTCTAGAATTCATATCCTGATTTTTGCTACTAGGCAACTTGTGGAGCATCACGACTCCAAACCAGTGTTCATTTATAATGGACAGAATACGAGTGATCAGAAAAATCATTTTGTTTACATTTGGTATATATATGACACTTTCTTGCTACGTAATTATATGGAATAATAAAATGTGAGTACAAATATTAATTAATTATTTCTCTGAATAAAATTGTGTTTGCATGTGTTATATTTGCCACCACAGTGCAGTGCAATGATGACCTGGGTGGTTGCTAGGGCGTTGCTTATGGGGATTTGGAAGTTGCTAGGTTGATGCATAGTAGCTCTAACACATAAATTGCACATATACAGTTGGGGAAATAAGACATTGAATGTTTTTTCCTTTTCCTGGGAATACTATTTCTAAAGAAGCTGTTGACATGGAATTGAACCAGGTTTTGGTAAAAACCCAAACAATACAAACAGAAAAATAAAACAAAGCAAAAAATCTGAAAAATGTTTTATGTGTTTAATGTTTCAACAACAGAATGAAACAAGGAGAAAGCACTGAACTACTGAAATACTACATGTAATTTAATACTTTATATAAAAGGCTTTTTTTGGTGATGGGAGCTTAAATATCTCTCATATGGAAAATGAAGCCACATGCCTTGCTCAGGTGCGATTTGTTTTTCCCACAGACTTCAACAGAGTGTAAACATCTTAATGGTTCTGTAGGTCTCATCTATAAAATATTATCTTTATATTGTATTTTCTATTGGATTCAAGTCAGGTGATTGGCTGGTCCATTCTACAGCTTGATTGTTTTTCTCTGAAAGCATTTGAGAGTTTCCTTGACTGTGTTTTGGATCATTGTCTTGCTGAAATGTCCACCCTGGTTTCATCTTCATCATCCTGGTAATGTAGATGTTGGACAGAAGCAGCTAATATTAATTTATGATGACGAAGGGCAGAGGGTTGCTGAAGAACTACTTAGAGATTTCAGCTGCTGTCTGGGCTTTCACTGCCTTTCTACACCTCCCTTTCTTCATGTGTTCAATACTTTTTCCCTGTGTGATTTCATTATATTACATATAACTTCATTTGTAAACTAATTAGTTTTGTTTTCTTTGAATATATGGATTTCTTTGGTTGTTACCAACATCTGGTGAAAATTTCAAGTCAACACCAATAAAAATTTGTTTTCTGAGAAAAAAAAGGTGACATACTTATTTTTTCCACTGTATATTGAAAACAAGATGTTATGTTTATTTTAAAAAAGTATGTTAAGTGACTAGACAAGAATATTTGAAGAGTGAGTGTGTGTAGTTTATCCAGTAGAGCAAGTATGATCAAGTATTGCTTACCAGAACTTACTTTACTCCTAACTTGAAAAAAAAGCCTATAGGTAAATCTCATGGGAACTAGTAGTGAATTGATCTTTCAGGGTTTGACGTGATTCCTGCATTGCTCTATTACTGAATGCATTGTTAATTAAACTCAAAATGTATGCAAATCGCTTTCACACAAAGCTACACCTGCTATCATTTCATCCGTCTTACCTTACTTTAATTTACACTGTCATGTAATCTCTGTGCGTTTAGAGACTTGCTTGATTCTCATCTGGAATTGGTAATGGAGAGATTACAAATATTGACTTCCGATACTAAGAGATGCAATAATAAGTGCAAACATTCAGCTTCAGTTTCCCTATGTGCAGTTTATATTTGATATTCATGCTGTGCAGGTTTGATCCCCCAATCACTTGTGTATCACTGCTGTTAATAAAATATACTGTGATTGTATTTGCCATCATTGTAAATTATGCACTGAATTATGCATTGTGTTTGAACATGATAAAGGCAGGACTGGCTGAGGTGTAAAGCCAGCTGCATCAAAGGAAAAAGTCACTGTGCTTAGCAAGTTTTTAAATGCACACACACAGACGCACACATACAATATCTCATCAGTGAAAATGCAAATATGACTGTCCTACTACTCGTATTTGCTGTATTACATTTAGAAATGTGGGCCTCACGGTGGCGCAGTGGATAGCACGTTCGCCTCACAGCAAGAAGGTCGCTGGTTCGAGCCTCGGCTGGGTCAGTTGGCATTTCTGTCTGGAGTATGCATGTTCTCCCCGTGTTGGCGTGGGTTTCCTCCGGGTGCTCCGGTTTCCCCCACAAGTCCAAAGACATGCGGTATAGGTGAATTGGGTAAGCTAAATTGTCCGTAGTGTATGAGTGTGTATGGATGTTTCCCAGAGATGGGTTGCAGCTGGAAGGGCATCCGCTGCGTAAAACATATGCTGGATAAGTTGGAGGTTCATTCCGTTGTGGCGACCCCAAATTAATAAAGGGACTAAGCCGAAATGAAAATGAAATGAATTTAGAAATGTAGACATTAAAAACTAAAATTAGCTAGCAAACCCTGCAGAATCTGTTACCCATAAACATTATTATGCATAGCTAAAGCACATTTTTTTATCCATTGCATTGTGGTTGATATTATTAATGGTTGTTAGCCCAATAATAAGTGGTTGCTATTGTTGTATATTGGCTAGGTCAAAATAATCCTATTCATTGATATGGCTTATTACAGTTACATTCAAACGTTTGGGATCAGTCAGATTTTCTTTTTTTTCATTAAAATTCATTCATTAATTTTCTTTTCGGCTTAGTTCCTTTATTAATCTGGGGTCGTCACGGCGGAATGAACCACCAACTTATCCAGCATATGTTTTACGCAGCGGATGCCCTTTCAGCTGCAACCCATCACTGGGAAACATCCATGTGTGGTTTCCCCCACAAGTCCAAAGACATGCGCTATAGGGGAATTGGGTAAGCTAAATTGTCCATAGTGTATGTGTGTGAATGAGTGTGTATGGATGTTTCCCAGTGATGGGTTGCAGCTGGAAGGGCATCCACTGCGTAAAACATGTGCTGGATAGATTGGCGGTTCATTCCACTGTGGCGACCCCAGATTATTAAAGGGATTAAGCCGAAAAAAGAAAATAAATGAATGAATATTTATTATTACTTAATATTTAGTTTTTAAATGAATTCTATGACTGAAAACTTTATTTTAACCGAAAAAATCATGTAATCATGTAAAATGTAATAATTAAATTTTTTCATTTTGAAGGCAGCCTTGGTGAACAGAATTTATTATTTTTTTTTATATATTTTTTTAAATTTTACTATCTCTAAACTTTTAAGCAGTACTCTATCTGTGCATATTTTTGCCTGTTTTACTCATCCAGCAGAAGCAGTAAAATTGCAGTAAAGCTTTACAGCTTTTCCCTGTACATTACAATGACTTGTCAAAACATTTTTTTGCTGTGATTTACAGAAAGCACACACTTAAATGACATTCAGTGTAACAATAGTATATACATCAAAAAGCCTTTTATAACAAGCATAATTTGATGACATTAAAAAACCCAGTACACAGAAACATCACTTGTGTATATTATGTCTTCTATAAAGAGTATATGCATGTAAAATCACCTTTGTAAATCTAATTTAATGCAGGTACCTAAATAGGACTCCACCAGGCACCTTGATGTCAAAATGACATCAAAAAACACGACAATACAAATGTCAAAAATGCAAATAGATTTGATGACAAAACCATGACATCCATTTGACATCCACACATTGATGCCATTTTAACCACCAAAATAACAACACAAAAAGTATAATATATGAAAATTTTTCTGAAAGCTTCGATTACAAATTTTGTTTCCCTACACTAAAATACCTCGATGTCAAAATTTAATCAAATTGACATCTAAAAATGGCATCAGAAATCGATTACAGGACAGTCCTCTAGTCTAATCGATGCTTGACGCCAATGTTAGATGTGAATTGGATGTAATTTTGACATCAATGTAGTCAATTGACATCAAATCAATTTGCATTTTGGCGCCAATGTTAAGATGTCAGTTTGATGTCATTTTGTAGTCATACATTCATTCATTTTCTTTTCGGCTTAGTCCCTTTATTAATCAGGGGACTCCACAGTAGAATGAACCGCCAACTTATCCAAGATATGTTTTACCCAGCGGATGCCCTTCTAGCTGCAACCCATCACTGGGAAACATCCATACACACTCATTCACACTCATACACTACGGACAATTTAGCTTACCCAATTCACTTATAGCGCATGTCTTTGGACTTGTGGGGGGAATCAAAGCACCCGGAGGAAACCCACGCGAACACGGGGAGAACATGCAAACTCCACACAGAAATGCCAACTGACCCAGCCGAGGCTTGAACCAGCGATCTTCTTGCTGTGAGGAGATCGTGCTACCCACTGCGTCACCGTGACGCCCACTTTGTAGTCAAAAGACATCAAATCAATTGCATTTTTGACATGTTTTTTATGCCGACATCAAGGTGCCTGCTGGGAAATCTCGTTTTTACTCTGTATCTCATCACCTTACAACAGCTGATATGAAGTATCTTTGATGTCCATGCATTACATTAAACAAACCAATAGTCAGGCAATGAAGTACAGCCAATAGCAAAAGCAACACTTCCCTTATCAAGCACCACCTAACGATCTCAAGTGTCTTAATCTACATTTACTTACATGGAAACAGTTTAAAGACTTAAATCAGGACCTGTGAGTCCAGGTGCATCAGAGCCATCAGGGCCTACCAGGAGCCCTGGGAAATAAACAACGGCCCTTCATGCTCTTTTATCATCATTTCCATTACATCAAGCAGCTCGTTATCCACAGTGTTTTTATTAAGTCTGCGGTTAATGTTGAGCGTCCGCTAAGTGAAACGACTCTGTGATTAATGCAGTGGAGCACCATTTTCAGATCTGCGGACTAAGTCACAAAAGCGCAGCACACAGGGACACAGAGGTGTGAATCAATCCTCACTAGTGCACATTTTCTCTACTGACTCCCTAGTGTGTGAGTGTTAGGGAGGAGTCCGGTCTGACTAATG
>CAIGQW010053273.1:1767586-1789143 GCA_903798125.1 Danio choprae | reverse complement strand
TGTGTGTATATATGCGTTAACGCTCCACTGAGGCCATTCAGACTCCCACACCACACCATGGACTGTGATGGAATTATACTGAATAATAATGACAACTAACTACCAACCTAAATCACGTCAATGCCATCTAACTGCAAAGCTAACATCTGCTCATTGTTTATTCTACCGCTATAATTCATCTTTAATTAGTGCTGAAAGATGATGTACATTTCATGTGTTCATTTAGATGAATTTCATCTATGCAAGCGTAAAAGCAAACTGCTGCTGCTGCTTTCTCACCACATAATTGATTGTAATTGCACCATGATAGTTTCTATATTATAATAGCAGAGTGACTTACTGAGAGATGATGATGTGTCCAACCAGGGTTTTCACAAATGTCGAAAACCTATAAAAAGAGAGCATGTTAAACTATAGTTTGAAATAAGAAACAGTTTAGTTTACCCAAAAAAGTGAAATTTGATGTTAATTTACTTTTTTTCTTCAATTAAACATTAAAGCTGTTTTTGGCTTAATATTTTGTCTTTGGTGATTCCTAAAGACATTATTACACAGTAATAATAATTGTTTTTGTCTTTTCAGTATAGGTTTCCTGACTCTCAATGTGCTAGTAGCCCTTTACTTGCATTTTATGAATCTCAGAAAATCACAGTTTCAGCTAAAATCTTCTTTAATGTTCTACTGAAGAACAAAAGTCACCTACATCTTGGTTGGGAATTTTTCCATTACATTAACCTACATTTTAGGCTAAACCAAGCCTCTAACTGGACACTACTTTTCCTCAATAAATTTCTTGAATTGAACAAATGTATGTCCTTTTTGATAATTACTGTAATTAAAATGTATTTTATTTATTTTTATTTTTAATTAAATAATTAATTTAGTTATTTAATTACTTTTTAAACAACCATTTAGGTGAAAACCAAAGTACTTCTTTATCAGTATTGTTTGAAAAAAAGAATTATTTTTAAATTTATAAATATCTCTATGGTCTATAATTTAGAGCATAATCAAATTATTAAACTTACTGAGCCCAAACCTTTGAATAAATTTGTACATGTACCTTCATTGCTTAATCTACCTCAAATTTAAATGTTTTCAGTGTCTATTAAAAAAAATAACTTCTATACTAAAACAATTTTCACTGAGAAATAATATTTATTCTTGGAGAAATATTTAGGTTCAGTTTGAAACTTTTTTATTAGTTTGCCACCCTCTTAGAAAGGCTCGACTGGCTAAATGCATTAGTGTGCCAGCACTCTTTTATTTACTTTTTAAATGTTTCTTCTTTGCAAAACAAAAATGTTTCCAACTTTTCATATCAGACGATTTGCTTTGTATTAAAAATTCCAGTTTCTGGAGCTGCCAATGTTTTCTGGAAGCAATAAAAAAGATATTAATTAATTATTAACTATTTATATAACTATACTATACTAACTATACTATATAACTATTAATGTGTTAAGCAGCATACAACAGCATCTCCTTTAATCATGTTTGACTAAGTCACATCAAATTTATGGAACTAAATGAACATGCAGTGACATCTAGTGACACAGCATTATATCCTAAAGTGAATATGCCTACATAAACCATTTTAGAGACTGTTGACATAGTTTCAGGAATAGTAGGCCTATACCTTTCGAAAGATTAATTAAAACCAAGTAAACAATACCTCCATATATTCCCCACAGATTAAATCCCAGCAAAAACCATAAACTGTGTCTGGTTAACTGCGCTGATTTACACCTGCAAGCCTTGTAAACAATTCTCCATTTATTTGTTTGCATATTCACAAATCATAGCCATCGGAGAGGTCCTTAACCTCTTCTGGTGTCGAACTTTAATAGCGGTTTGTCAGCAACAACACTGCTTACTCAAAACCTTGCTTTAGGGCAATTTCCCCCCCCATTCTGAACTGCTGCAATTTGTGTATGACTAATACGCTATGGGTCATGACTGCAATGTGGAGTAATGAGCTGCCAACCCCTGTAGACTGTGTTATCCATAAACAGTCACAAGCCAAAACATGTTAGTTTAAAGGCAGTGCAGCTGAGGGCAGCGAGTATAGCGAGAGGGAATGAGAAATCGTGGTTTTCCAAGGAACAAGAATTACAGTAAGGTCGCGGAAGTCACAATGTGCCCAGAGCTCGAATAAACTACTAACCTATTTAAATCCGAGCGCTTGATGTATTACAACAATGTAACCAGGCTCCAGACAGCAGGCTACAGTCCAGACAACAAGAGAAACATGGGCTGAGGTTTCAACAAGTTGCTCTTTTAGTACACAGGTGTTGAGTTATTAAGGACAAAAAATATATAATTTGTGAATCATTTAGTATTTATGATAAATTTAACATGCACTGCTTGTCAATTACATGTTATGTTATGGCTAAAATGTGCACATACTGCTTGTTTAAATTACTTATTGAAAATGGGCTGAAACAACACAATTATTTATATTTTTTGGGGGCAAATTAATTGTTTTATGTTCAATGTACTTAAATTTGTTAAGTTAACTTAATCGATTTGTGTTGGGACAACATGAATTGTGTGGAACCCTGCATTTTTTTATAGTGCAAGAGGATCAAAAGTCTTTAAATATATGTAAAACTTGATACACTTTGTTATTTGGTCATACTGTTTTTCCAGTATGAAACATTTTTATGATCAATGTGTCACAGAAAATCAAAAGTGAGTTGGCTGTGCATCTGCAACGGTAGCTACTCGTGTATGAGAATATCAGTCTGAAAAAGATATATGCCAATGATTCTGCCAAACAAAACACAAGACAAATATGACAGCTAATACAAAATTAAAAAGGTACTATAATTTAACATCTTTAGCCTAATATTTAGTTAAAGGGATAGTTCATACATAAATTCTGTCATCATTTACTCATCCTCTTGTTCCAAACCTGTTTAGAGTTTCTTTATGCACACATTAAAAACAGTTCACACACACACTCCATATCATAACTAAAATCACAAAGTAAGATATACTGTAGAATGTTGGGGAGGGGGGGGGGCAGACATTCACAATTTGTTGGTTGGTTGGTAGTTTTGTTAATTGATTTGTGAAGAAACAAATTCATAACCACTTGAGTGTGAGCAATTGGTGAGGAAATTTTTGAGTGACCTATCCCTTTAATTCCTACAACCCAGATTCACACATTTTAACCTGCATAATATTATCCCAGATCTTTGGCAATTCAATTTCTTGGCATGTTTTTACAACCAGAGGCTGTGCAATGTTGTGTAATCTTGGAAAAATCACAGAATTATTTGTGTGAGTTATGTTTGTATACTTATATCCCAATGTACCATTACATCACTTATGCAAATATTATCTCAAATACAGCAGTTCTGGCTTTTGCATGCTTTGACAGTCAAATTACATGGCTTTCACACTGAAAAAAAATATTTCTGAAAAATTGTTGCAAACAATTTATATGGGTTGAATTTAAACAAACAAATTAAATTTAGTAATGTTCAACTTAAATTGTTTGTTTAAATTCAGCCCAAATAAACTTGAAAAAAAAATTTAATCCAAGGAATCATCTTGAATTTATTTTTTTCAGCATTTAAAAACGTTTGGTCCTGATTGGAGGATGTACCACTCATGTGATTTCCCAAATCACATGCAACCTCTAAGCATTCCATGAATCACATCACAGACACCACAAATTGGCACTATCAATTAACAAGAACCGATTATGGCAAAAACAAAAGTCATAAAACCCAAAACAATCCTGTCATGTTGTAATTATCATTATAAATAGAAATGTACTACTCCATGTTCATGTTTTCCAATTGAGAATTGTGTTTCTATGACAACTTAATGCCAAAAATTAAGCTGTGTAATCTGATTAATCAGTAAACAACACCACAGCACAAGCAACAGTTGTCATGCAAATCTGTTATTAATAAATATCACTAAAATGTATGAATTTACCTTTGTTTACCAGTTTGCTGATTTTACAGGGACATATTAAAAGTTAGAATCTCGTAACTACACAATCTTGACAATGCCCCCATCTTCGAAACTATCAAATATTGCTAATTCAGTAATATCTCAAGGCTCTTTACTCCAACAAAAATTAACTACATTGATTACCATTAACTGGCCTACAAAACATACTGTTAGCACTGTCGCCTCACAGCAAGAAGGTCACTGGTTCGAGTCCCAGCTGGGTCAGTTGGCATTTCTGTGTGGAGTTTGCATGTTCTCTCCATGTTTGTGTGGGTTTCCTCTGGGTGCTCTGGTTTCCCCCAAACTCCAAAGACATGCGCTATAGGTGAATTGAGTAACCTAAATTGGCCATAGTGTATGTGTGTGAATGTGAGAGTGTATTGGTGTTTCCCAGTACTGGATTGTGACTGGAAGGGTTGCACTGTGTAAAACATATCCTGGATAAGTTGGTGGTTCATTCTGCTGTGGCGACCACTGATGACTAAAGGGACTAAGCCGAAGGAAAAATGAATGAATGTTCTGTTTATTATAACAAGTTAAATTGTCTGTTGCTTTAAATGTTTAAGCTCTTTAATGTAGTGTGGATTCTGATTGGCTGTCAGTGTTTTTATTATTTTTTCAACTGGAGCAAAAATGTTCTTACACAAAATGATTTCAACATATTAATTCTTCTGTGTCCTTATCCTATAATTGTGGTGTGTGGACTTTCCTATTCTAATAAAACCCTAATAAAACTTAGGTTATGTTCATTATTTGGTTTTAACAAGCCTTCAGAGAGCCATTCCAGTCATTATTTTCAAATTGGAGTAGTGAAAGTTCCTCGTTCCAAACATTTCTGAAATACACCATTATAACTGACGTGAGCACAGCCGATTAGCCATGATTTATCACAAGGTCTACAAATCCTCAGCCTTGACCTCTCACCCCTTTTTTATAACGTATGTACCAAAGCGCCAAAGGCAAGCGAAACACATTTATACTTAGAGCTGGAGTTGAAAAAGCGGGTGTAAATAATCTGCACCAAACAATCGGAGGGCATCTGTCACATCAATCTGAGCAGGAATCGGGGAAAGACAGAATAGATGGCTGTGGATGGAGGATGTTTTATTCTTTTTGTTCTTGTGCTGAAGAGCGGCCTTGAATTATTATGAGATATGAGCACATAACAGCATGCTTGAAAGTATGAATACACACACATCTGTATTTGACACAAAATAGGGTGATGTGCATATGATTGTGTGAGTGTGGGTTCAGCTTTGACTGCGATTGGGGGGGGGGGGGGACAAATGTCATCAAAGATAATAAAAGAGGTTAATTATGCTTAACAATGTTTTAAGTAAATATGCTAAATGGTTTCTGGTGAAGGGTATGATCGAGGCAATGTGTGTATGTGTACACTAAAGACAAAGATGGGACAGACACTGTATGCTGTAACTAATATTACACAGGTAACTCACAACAGGACAAAGAGAGCGTGGGAGAGATTGATTTGATGCCCCAGGCGTTGTCCTGCTTTCATTTGTTGGTTTCAGGGTTCAGATGATTCAAGAGTGGGCCAGCGGCTGCAGGGACTGGAAGTAATTGAACAAGCTGAACTCTTACACCTCTCTAAGTGATTACCTTTAAATCCTTACACATCTAATTCTGCCTGGGTTTGAGGTTTGCCATTGAAATGTTAATAATATGGCATCCAAAAAAAAACAACTGAGTATATTCATGAGCATCCATTCAGTCAAGTTTAATTAATAGATAGCATTCATTAGAGAAGATGTTGCAACTCCAGTAATAACGGGCTCATTAAACAGCATATCATTAAGTCTGTACTGCCACCTAGTGTCTCGATTAAACATTGCATGCATAATACCATTAGTAGGCCTAATGTTTTTAAAAATGTATTGTCAGCGATTCTGCGAGACCTTTACGTTGTTATTGACAGTTTCGACCCCCACGCGACCTCTCAGCTAAGAATAACAACCAAAATGTTTTCTCTTTATAATAACTTTCAGTGAAGAAATGGTATAGATATGGTATTTGTTTTTTTTTTTTTTTTGTAATACTCTACTACTCTACAGTGAGGTAAGGCTTAGTCCTAACGTTACTACATCTTATCAAGGTCGTAATCAGCGTGTTTGACTTGAAAAGAAACAAAGCTGTGAGAAATATGAAATTCTATGTCTAATGTCTAGTTGTTAAGTAATCATTTTGAACTATTTGCAAGTAGTTAATAGTTTAAATATGCATAAATTCGCTGTGTTTTGTAACGCAAGGTCTATAACGTTAGGTCGTTCGTTATCTTCGTTTTAAAACGGCGACATTTTAGGAAAAGCGTAGAGTAGCATTACTGTACATTTTTGTTCGTTGTTTAACAATTCTATCAAATAAAAAGTTGTTAAACATTAAATGTTTGGTTACTTAACTCTTACCGCGTTTTCTTCAGACTTTTTCCCTTCTGTGGTGTGAACAATAAACCCCGCCTACTTTATTTTGATTGGCCCCGCTTAATCACTTTGGCATTAATGAGCGGCGTTGGAAAGCTAAAAAGGTCAGAGAGGTGCAGCAGTCTTTTGCAGTCTATGAATGCAGTGCAAGAATTTCATATAGGCCTATAATTGGAGTAAATCTCGTTTCTAAATATGGCTATCATGACTGCGCTACATCGTTGATTAATTTTCATTTATGTTATTTCAAGTCAATGTCGTAATCTAAAACTTAAAACGTGTTTAACTAATATTAATTATAAATCTACAAATGAAATAATTCTGTATAAAAAATGCATTATTAGCTAGCGATGCCTTTGTTGTTGTTGTTGTTGTTGTTATTGTTGTTGTTGTTGTTGTTTAATTTTTTATCGATATAATATGGGAATACAGAGTTGTACATATATCAGTGTAAAAGTAAATTAGCAATTAATGATGCTTATATTGTTGCTGGTGGTGCCTTTTTGTTTTGTGGTAAATTATGTAAATGGTGAAGAGAATTTCCCCTTTTTACGACATTCTTCAACGTTGTGTTGTTTTTTTCTCTCTGTAGTTCAACAAACATCCACCAGAGAACAGCATGACTCCATGTTGAGAGGAGTCACAGTTCATATTCCAATAAAAACAATTCAGTAAGCAGTGGGAGCTGATCTAATATCAGCATGAGAGCATGCATTCTCATTCTACAGAAGAATCGTTACTAATTTATCAGAATTTGAATCCCTTAAAACAAAAAGAAAGACTATTAATTTACTTATACAAACATAGACATATTAAAAACAGTTCACACGCACTCCATATCATATCTAAAAAGATTACTTTCTCTTTTTCTAGGAAATGTTCTCCCTCTTGTGCTGTCTCGCAGATAGTGAGTCAGGCTGTATGGAGTGAGTGTAGGCGGAGGTGAGAGCGGATTGTAAAAGGAGAGACACTGCAGAAGCTCACTATACACAGTATGCAGCATGAACACAATATTCATTAACAATACAACATGGTTACTACACTATCATGACATTACTACAGCACTGATAAAGCTTCACAAATGCATGCACATCTTAATTTTATGTTTGAACCAAAAGGCATAAAAAAATATCTTGATTTCATATAGGTTTTCAGTAGCCTATGTCAGGTTCACCCACTCACAACAGTACTACAACCAACAATGACAGCTGAAACAACACAAATAACAAATCAACTGGTTGTGATATGACTGATGCAAATAACCTAAATGATAACTATGCCTGCCAAAACAACACTGAAATACACAGATGACAGAAATGCAAAGATCTGTAATGCACAAGAAAACAACATTAGAAAGTGTGATTTAAACATTTGAACAGAGCTTAACTGCAGTCATAAGATGTCATGATGATATTAAAAACATCTCCAAAACAGATCAACTGGATTAAACTGAGCTGAATGGGAAGACTGGAGTCAACTGTGTGTGTGTGTGTGTGTGTGTGTGTGTGTGTGTGTGTGTGTGTGTGCGCACATCTCAAGAATAAACAGCCCAGCGGTTATGCAAGATCCTCATGGGAAATTGGCCAGATGTGCCTAACTTGAGACATGAGACTTTTACTCTCTCTTCTGTCTTTTAAAATGTACACTTTGGTTATTTACTGTCTGTCACATCTGGAAACTCTAAGATATTGAAGCAGCCCCCCTCCAGATCTATTCAACAAATGTTAAACACACATATATAGAGCAGCAATAATGACAAGAGTTCAGGACTGAGGTCATGCGTGTAATGGTACACGAAATAGTTGTGGCTAAATTGTTTTCGCCATTTTCAAAAGGTCAGAGGTGGAAAGATATACACACATGAGACTGACTATAATATCAGCCAGCTTTTTATTTAAAACTGCATTGTGCAGATTGGGTTTTTGAAAATAATGTATTTGTGCACAAAAGGTAAAAGCAATGTCAAAATTGTAATTTTCTGTCAAGATGTTTTCTGCTAAGTTTATGGATATATGCTTCACCCTTAACACTATACAATGTATAATTCAAAATATGCGGAAAACCCTGTGGGTGAAGAATAAAATAAGGAAAAATATTTGAATGTTCTCTTATTGCATCTTATTCATAATCATATTACAGTCTTCAGTGTACAATAATTCGTACATTAAAGTCAAACTTTTCATAAGCATTGCTGAAATTCTGCACATTAAAATGGGAAAGAAATGAGAATTAAATGAGTTTGAGAGAGGGTTTGATGTGTCTCGGTTTTAGAATTTATTATAAATAGCATAAAAGCATGAAACCATCTTGCATTTATTGACAGTTTAAGTTGGTGGTGGTGTAATGGAAATGTTCTAGTCACACTTTTGGGCTCACTAGAACCAACTGAGCATTGTTTATATCTCACAAACTGCCTGAGAATTATTGCTGGCCATTTCCATCCCTTTAGGACCAGTGAACCCATCTTATCATGGTTTCTTCCAGAGGGATTACTCACATCACAAAGCTCAAATCATCAGATTGGTTTCTTGAACATTACAGTCAGTCACCAGATCTCAATCCAGTGTAGAACACATTTGGGAGATTTACTGCAATGGGAGATTTACATCATGGCTGTGAAACCGACAAATCTGCAGCGGATGTGTGTTGCTATTTGTCAATATGGAAAAATTAAACCTTTATTAGGTATGTCTAATAGATCCCATTTTGCTTAAAGAACTCCCTTAATTGTTGTGGTAGAAAAGCAAACAGATGCTAGGGACATTTCTCAAAGATTTTGATCCAAAAATATTATTAGGGAATAATTAATAATTAATTTTAAAACAAATCTAAAGATAACTGCCAAACATATGATCGCATAAGACTTCTTTTTTACTGTACACATAAGTAGATATTTTCTTTATTCATCTTTTGAGTATCTTCAGAGACATTATACTTTTTTTTTCTTCAGGGACATTAATGAACACGATTTTTAAATGTAATCTAACACTCTTGTATCTGCCAAGAAAAACTGACATTTATATGTGAGATGTAATTTGAAGAATAATCATTCATTTTTATTTAGATGTTTGTTCACAGGTATTGAAGTAATTAGAGTAATTATCCACATTCAAACACAAAGAGGGGTCAGGATGGTCACAGAGCGTTGGTGTACGAAGGGTTAAATGGTTTACTGTTAGAACAATGCATGCTGGATGAAAAAGAACAGAACCAGTCATTAGATGTCAGACCCAGAAGGCTAAAAGTTCAGAGCAGTTTTTGTCTGTGTGTGTGTTTGTGTGTGTGTGTGTGTGTGTGTGTGTGTGTGTGTGTGTGTGTGTATATATGTGTGTGTGTGTGTGTGTGTGTGTGTGTGTGTGTGTGTGTGTGTGTGCGTGCGTGCGTGCGTGCGTGCGTGCGTGCGTGCGTGTGTGTGTGTGCGTGCGTGCGTGCGTGCATGTGTGAGAAAGATTTGAAAAAGGCAACCTTTTTTTATTATTATTCTGTTCTTATACAGTTAATGTAGATCAAAAGTAGTTTCAGTACAATGTTGACTATTTTTTATGAGAAATTTCAATAAATTACCTGTGTATAATAATTGACCTGTGTATAGCAACAGGTGAGTGATGTAAATCAATCATTAAATCTTTACTCACACAAAAAATATGCAATCAGTCTCGTAAATGAAACCAAACCCCCACGGTCAGTGCAAATGTGTGACATAAATATAATAGGCTTTTAAAGGGCAGTATGAAATATTTTATATACATGTCCGTTATTTATAGATGTTTAAGTGTAAAACTGCAATAAAGAGGCCAAACAACCCAGCATCAACAGAGCTGTATAAATGTGTTTGATGTCTAACATCTGGCTCGTATCTTGGCGTTTGTTTAAACTCTCTCCGTGTATTTGGAAGATAAGGCTCAGGGAGGTCGTGCTGGTCCTGCCAAGGCGCGAGCATTAGTGGGCGGACAGGACTGGTCACGTGATCTCCCTCCAAGTTCCCACGCAAAACACTCACACATCCACGCGCGCTCCCGCTGTCGCTGCGCGCTCACGGCCCTGATACTTGCGACAGAGTGTTGGGGCTCTACAACCAAGAAACTGCGACTTGAGGGAAAATAATCTTGGAGGCATCTGATGTGCTGTTAAATTGTCCTTCCTGGAGTTTATTCGGAGAGTTATGTTTTCTGCTGCAGTTTAGGAAATAAACTTAAGCTGAGAAAGGTGAGTAACCTATATTCACTATGCTTACGGTTTCTTTTAAATGTTATTTTAAAGAGACGCAAAATCTTTGGTAAAGTGCAACAACGCAGATTTTTCAATTATTAAGGATTATAAAATGCATCAAAAATGGTAAACAAAAGTGTATTCGAGAATTCTTATTTTTAAGTATGGGAGGTTGGTGAGTTAAATGTTTAACGTTGCATAACGTATCTGCTACACAATGTTAGTAGCCTACTTCAAAATCTGATGAAATCCCAAACACCATTTCGGGGAGTTTAATGCATGCGCAGTTTTTGCAAACTGATATGGAGCGAGCCTATATGCGCGCAAGGGGAAAAAACTCGTGCGTCTTTGAAGCCCAAACATTATTCTTGCGCTTGTTCATATCCCTAAATTATGTGCGCCGAAATATGACGCTGCGCGCACCAATGGTGCCTATAAATTCTCTCTAGATTGACAACTTAAGCTTTATAACACAGCAAATTACTTGAGTACGCGCAAGCAATGTTCACAAGATGCGCAATAACGAGGGAAACTGACACGCTACTTTTATGCTAAAGATTTAACTCACTTGAATTCAATACTTGCAGTATTTGTTGTTATGTGAAATCTATAAGCAATTATTAAATGTAACTTATTTTTATACGTATTTTCCAGTGTAAAGCCAAAAGAGGCTTCATTTACTTCAGTTGAATTGTTTAGACACTTAAAGGGATAGTTCACC
Source organism: Danio choprae (assembly GCA_903798125.1). Lineage (NCBI taxonomy): Eukaryota > Metazoa > Chordata > Actinopteri > Cypriniformes > Danionidae > Danio > Danio choprae. The sequence continues at coordinate 1,777,803 of CAIGQW010053273.1, read as the reverse complement.
CAAAACCGAAAATTCTGTCATTATTTACTCACCATTCACTTGTTCCAAACCTGTTTGAGTTTCTTTCTTCTGTTAAACATAAAAGAAGATAATTTGAAGAATATTCTGAAAACATGTAGTAGATAGTAACTTAGTATTAGTATTAATTCTTAGAGATAGTATTTGTTATGTATATGTTTTTTTGTGTTCAAAAGGTCAAAGAAACTAATAAAGATTTATAACCACTTCAGAGAAAGTAAATAGCGAGTACATTTTATTTTATTGGTGAATTATTTCTTTAGGCCAAAGACATTGACATAGATTCAAAACAATGAATACACCATTATGCATAAGTCATCCACCATACTGAAATGGGCAAAGTCAGTCCACTGACACTAGAGAATCATTTTCTGTAAATCTGGAACCCACAAAGCTCAACAGATGACTTTGTGAAACTAAACCTTTCAAAACAAAGGTGTTGGCTAAAACAACATTAAAAAATTTTTTAGAGGTTTAAGAAAAACACAAGCCAACTCATTCTCTCATGTAAAGGATTATCCAGTTCATTTGGGAATTCAGCTCATCCTGGTGTTTACAATCAGGATGTTGTATAATCTTGGAAAACTGCATTTTACTGCGAGTGACAATGTTGACTGTTTCAAGATGGCAGACAACATGACTGAAGAATTTGAACGTGGCATCTGCAACCTTAATAGTCAATTTATAATTAACTGCCTATATTATAATGTACCTTTGCCATCTGGGTGTCACTCTGGCAGATGTTACAACATGTTCTAAAGGTTTAAGCTCAGTTAAAACCAATTGAGATATAAATGAAGATGAGATGGTGGGGGTGGTGGAGTGATTTAGGGGCCATCAGGGTAAAAAAGGAGGGTCTTATAGGTGAGAATTGTTCTCTGCAGGGTGCGTGCAGATATGCATGAGTTATATAGGATGTCAGCTGGAGAGCAGACATGCAGGTGTGTGAGAGAGTTTGTGTATGTATGTGTGTGTGTGTTTACAGAATTCATTTGTAATCCAAAGTGCCCTGACCTTTTTGTATTCAAGCAGTAATTGTGAACACAGCTTCAAGTGGATCCAAAAAGCACTCTGCCCACCCCTCTTTTCTCTCTCTTCCCCCCCCTCTCTCTCTCTCTCTCTGAAGCAGAAGGTTGTGTTTATGTATGAGTGAGACTGAGAGTGTTAAGATGAGCACGATCAATGAAGATTGCGGTTTACGAACCCGCCCCCCATCCAGTCTAAATGTGAAGAAGTTCTACAGCGAAAAAGCAGAAGAGGTCCAGTCCCCAGAGTCTTTGAGAGGCTGTGCTTTGTCACCCGACCTGAGGCAGGACTTTAACATGATGGAACAGAGAAAGAGAGTCACACAGATTCTGCAGAGTCCAGTAAGACGTCACTCCCACACACACTCGCACCAAAGTGAGAATTCACATGCTCTCTCTCTCTCTCTCTCTTTCTCTCTCTCTCTCTATCTCTCTCTCTCTCTGTATCTCTTTCTCCATGTGCATTTAAAGTGGAGCCCACGCTTGTGTTTGATTGCATAACAGCCAACAAGTAGAGATCCGTTGCCATTAGTAACCATGCACAGATCAGAAATGGTGGAAATGAGGGAATTATTGTGAAAAAGCCAAAGTTATTTTTGTATATCATGTTTCTCATGCTTTAGATGAAGCTTAGTCTCTTATCTGATTGCAGCTTCATCTATTGTTAATGTCCGTATTATATGCAAAATTCAGAGCTGTATAATCAACAAAACAGCATGACGTCCATCCCTGGTTTTGGCTAAATACACAGCAAAAGCTTTCATAGTTTGCAGGCCTCGAGGCTTCGAGGTTGAAGCTCACAGAAAATGATGTTAAAGTATAACATATGACGGATTTGTTTTTAGATTGAATTGTATATAAAGCGTATGTTTACAGGAACACATTCAGATGTTCAAGTACAGATATTCAATGCAGTTAAAAGGACAATAAAAGTCTAACTGACTAACATGCATGATGATTAAAAAAACATCAAATGCTGGTTAATATACTGTAGATAAAGTATAGCATGCTTCACCCCAGGTCATGTCACTTCCCGGAATGATTTCACACCAAAGGCAGACAAATTCTCTTTTAAAGCCTGATTATTCAGTACCATGAAAGAATGAGCTATGAGCAAATCAGAAATGTCCTATATTTAAGAAAGGAATTTTCACACATGAACTTAATTGTACTCTTTCATGGAAATTTGTGAGTTGTTTGGTTTATTTGAAAGCCTCTCGTGTTCATCAAGACTGCATGCATTTTTAAAAAACACTGAAAAGGAATTTTAAAATCAGAGTTTAATAATATTTTGCACGGTTTTATGTTATGGCACAGCAAAATTTACAGAGCCATTACCCAGTTCTCAATGTCACATGATCCTTGAGAAATTGCTAGGCTGTAAGGCTTGAAGAAGGGCTTGTTTTAATATTATTTTAATATTTCAATCTTCAAACTAAATTTATAATGGCAGTTGGACTTAATGTTTTTTCTCAGAACAAACCTTCATACATTTATTGCAGCTACATTTAGCCATTTGTTCATTTTAGCACTATAAAGTACCTACATATTTTGTAATAATATGTTGACTGAATAATAAATGATAACAAGCAGTTGAATTATTTGAAAATACTGGTGGTTATGTCATGGTCGTTGCATCTTGGATGTGCATGATTTTGTAACTGAATTGAATTTAATGTGGGCAATGCGGTGGCTCAGTGATTACTGTCGCCTCACAGCAAGAAGGTGGCTGGTTCGAGCTCTGGCTGGGTCAGTTGGCATTTCTATGTGGAGTTTGCATGTTCTCCTCGTGTTTGCGTAGGTTTCCTTCGGGTGCTCTGGTTTTCCCCACAGTCCAAAGACATGTGCTATAGGTGAATTGAATAAACTATATTGGCCGTAGTGTATGTATGTGAATGGGTGTGTATTGATGTTTCCCAGTACTGGATTGCGGCTGGAAGAAACATATGCTGTTTAAGTTGGTGGTGCATTCCGCTGTGGCAATCTCTGATGAATAAAGGGACTAAGCCAAAGAAAAATGTTTCTCATTTATTTGCTTGGTCCTTATGGGTTTTGTTTCTTTTGCTGTAAGCAGCAAGAACCTGCAAGAACCCAAATAATTAGGCAAAGTGATATAGAAGTGTAATGTCATCGAACCTGTTTGTACTTCCTTGAAAATGACTGCATTCCTTACAGTGGTGTTTACAATCAAAATCTAAATCATTAAACAGCTCTGTAGTATAATTCAGAAAAGAACCCTAACACTTCTTTTTGTGAATGTTTTTGCATGTAAAACAATAATGAGTTTCAAATATATTCCACTTGACATTTTGTTGACTAATGCACGTATATTATCAGAATATATTTTAGCTCAAAGTAGATCTTAAAAGGTACACACAGTGACATTTGCCAAACAATGTTGTCATTTGAAAGCACCAAAACAAACACACCCATAACCCAACAAGACCAAGCCCCTTTCTCATAGCTCTGCTGTAGTTACAAGGCACGCTCCTTAATGCTGATTGGCTGTGTTTTTTTAACTCTGTATTTAAAGACTATTTTAAATATTGCTTAGTGCACCTTTAAATTGTGTGTCTGTGTGTTTGTGTGTTCGTTGAAGGACTTTAAGGAGGAGCTGGAGTGTATGGTAAAGGAGCAGAGCTCTAAAGGCAGCAACTCCAGTGGTTTACTTGGTCACATTGCTCACCTCATCATCAGCAACACACTCAGCAACACTGGAGTGCACAGTCCCAGCAGTAAGTGCACGCACACGCACACTCATGCACATGCACACGCACACGCGCACACACACACACACACACACACTTGTACAGCTGTCTTAATAACTATTTTTGGCTGCACAATATATCATTTTAGCATCAATATAGCAATGTGGAAATCCACAATAATCACATCGCAGTATCTGCAACGTCAGTTCAGTTTAAGTTTAGTCATCCATTAGGAAATTTGAGTGAGGATTATAGTTGACCAGGAACCACAATGTGGAGCCATTGCGAAGTTTAACCTTAATTGAGTGAAAGTTTTAATTTGCTTGTTTGCTTTGTATAACATGTATAACATTTGTAAATGTAAATCAAAGATTAATTGTAGTTATTTTTTTATACAATGAAGATTATGCAGTGTTATTTATTTACATGTAATTAATACATTTCTGTATCTGAATACAATTAGACTTTGTTTGATTTATGCAATTATCTGTTCTACTAAATTATCCCAATCAATATAAGATTATGAATTCTTTCCACATTGAGCTATTCAAGACATCTCGTGACATTATATTCATATCGCAATTTATGTCACAGAAAAACTAAAGTTTTTTCCAACATGTGCAGCCCTAACCCCCTACCCTAAAACAAACCCTCACAGAAAACAAACTGTGTTACATTTTACATACTTCATTCTGTGTGATTTATGAGCCATTTTCCTCATAGGGACCAAAAATAATGTCCCCACAAGGTCATTATATATAGTTATTATTATACTTGTGGTGACATTTGGTGCCGATAACATAAGAAATACAATAATATAACGCACATGCGCATGCACACACACTCATTGACACTTTATTCATTCACACTGCAGATTATTTGTTGTCGTGCTCAACAGATGGCAGGCATGTCATTCTGAATAGTTATCAGTTAGAAACACAGATAAAGCCACATATTTGTTTTTGTTGAGTGTGCCACTGTATGCGTGTTTCCAGGTACAGGGTCAATTAGTCCGGTGAATGATCTGTGTGGCGTGGAGTGGTTTAATTGTTCCAAAGCTGAAAGGCAGGGCCGCTGTAAACTGGCCTGCTTGTACCGTCTGCTGGACCTCTACGGACACACACACCTCCCAAATACATATATAACCGTGAGTACTGACATTCACTGCACACACACTGTTTTTCAAATCTGATCTAGGACTGACTGTGCTTGCTGTCATTTCGCATGTAATAAGATCGAATGCCTTTGTTCAGAAAACATTGGTTGCCATAGTAATAGGCTTAAGTGACAGAACAATACAGAGACTACATAACAGATATTTGGGGGGAAGAAATCCAGGGAAACTTCTGTTCTGTTTTCATGATAGACTTCTGTTCGGGTCTATCATGACCTCTGTTGGTTTCTATCCTAATGTGAAGTGAATCTTTTCAAAGTTCGCAAAAACGAAAATATCATAAATGCAAATTAGGTCCGTCAAGTGGAAGAGCAATGATTGTAGTATGGGTAACCTAGTAACCATAATTATTGTGAAAAGTGCTATACAAATAAACATGAATTGAATTGAATTAAATTAATCAACAGTAAAAAATGCAAGCATAATGGAAACATCTGATTAGTAATGTGGATTAGTAACATTTCAATCTCCCATTACTTGCATTAACACTTTCTTTGCACAAGCTCAAAACCACCCCAAGCGAGTATAATGTTTGTTTTGTTTTTCTCAAATTAAGGGATTTTTATTTGAAATCTGCCATTTCCAACACTCATTTCTCAGGCTCAGGATATTTCAAAATGCGCATTAACAGGGTACTGAGAAACCACCTAGTGATGCTGAATTTACTGCATGACAAAAACATTCATAGATATGCAAACATTTGTTCGTGTGAATGTTACATAAATGTGCAACTGAATGAATTAAGATCATTTTAGTCACACTAAATATGATAAATCAATCTTAATGATAAAAAACAACTAAAATTGTATCTACCATTCATATTGAAGCACGTTTCCCCAGATATAGATACAGGTAATATTGAGTTTTAATTTTTATTTATATATTTTGCTGATTAGACTAGAAAGAGATAAACAGATCTGAGTCAGATATGTCTGAACACAGTCTGCTCCTCATTTTAGTATATTCTGGCCAAATGCTGCCCACTTAAAAAGGAACAGGCCACCTGCATGGCACATTCTGTTTAAATATAGATTTAAGTGAAATAGATTATACCACAATACTAGATGAGAATTAAAAAATGAATTCAAAACGTGGTTTCCAAACAGTTGTACAGAAAACAGTGTAAAAATAATACTTGTAATAGTAATAGTGGTCATAGTATAAAGTAAAAGTAACAGTACTAGGATCTTGTTTCCATCACAGAATAATTTTTTTTTAATAAATGAGAAATTATGCGAAACATGAGATGATGATAAGACTTACTAGATTTTATTTTTTTTTGCACTTTTCTGATTTCTTTTAGGGTAGGTCTATGGGTGGGTTTTATTCATGGCCTTCTTTTGTGCTTTTGATTTAATATAGCAAAATAAGCTTGGAAATTTCATGAAAAGATATCTTAAACACACATATGAAAGATATGAAAGGAAACAGTTAAACATAATACATACAACAGCATCTTTCATTCCTCCTCAAATAGCCACAAAACTACACTACACTACACTAATCAGAACTAGTAAGTGAACTTTAGAATTTTTGGGCTTCAAACCAAACTTGCAATTACTGACAGCAAAGTTTAAATATCGTCTGGCAAGTGCAGTTGCATAAGAATTGGTGGCATTTTGTGGCTGTCTGAAAGCATTAAGTATTAAAGCCATCCAGTCATAATTGTTTTTTCCTAAGCATAACTGAAATATACGGTTCTTCTGACAGATACTTAGCTTACTTTCTGCTAAATCCCTCAATCCAGTTGTCAGAAGCAGCCATGAAGATGTTGGAACCGGAGATTTCCAGCGCATCTGAAGTTCTTTTCTCTGTCTAATCCTTTCAGACCATGTTGAGCATAAACAAATTCAATACCAGAAATGAAATATACTCTTTCTCTTTCTTTCTTTTCTTTAATTTTTTTTTTCATTTTCTTCTTCAGCTTCGCATCAACAAAGAGCAGGATCATATTCTTATTCTCCCCAAAGGATTGTCATTCTCCGAGGCCACAGCAGCCAGTCTGGTACACACACCTCCACACATGATAAACATAAATTATAGAGTTAAAAACGATGTATATATTTTCAACAAATTATAAATACACCATTATATGTAATATTTGGAAGCAGACATATTTGGAAGCACACAATCATGTTCACATTTTTCCTTGTACGTCATATTGTTCACAGGTGAAGGTAAATCTGATTGGTGAGGTGGTTGATCAAGGGGCGACTGCACTACCTGTGGACGTTTTGGGATTTAAACCACATTCTGCCATATATTCTGCTCGACCAGATGCCAAATGTGTTATACATACATACACACCAAATACAGCTGCAGTGAGTATATAATACATATGGTGGGTCTGATTTTTCCAAGTAGGTTGTGATCCTGGATTAACATGTTGATCCTGGAACATTATTTTTCTTCAAATGTATGTTACCCAATGTAATGTCAATGTCAATGTAACCCATACCTAATCCTAACCATAACCCCAACTGTAAATAATTCCCAAAATCAGAGGGGATACATTTGGATAACAATGCTATAGAAGCACTTAACCCTAACTGTAAACCTAAACTTAACATAAACTGTACATTTATCCCTAGCATACAGTAGATGTTGATCCAGGAACTACTACTTGCTACTTGCTGAACTCACACTAAATATACTGTATATTCACACATGCTCAATTGTACAGACCACTGCCCAACATATTAAGTATATTCATTTTCCTCCGGCTTAGTCCTTTATATATCAGGGGTCGCCACAGCGGAATGAACCGCCAACTATTCCAGCATATGTTTTACGCAGCGGATGCCATTCCAGTCTGCAACTCAACTCTTGCATTCACACACACACTCATTTATTCATCCAATTTACTTATAGCGCATGTCTTTGGACTGTGGGTGAAATCAGAGCACACGGAGGAAACCCACGTGAACACGTGGAGAACATGCAAACTCCACACAGAAATGCCAACTGGCCCAGCCGGGACTCAAACCAGCAACCTTTTTGCTGTTAGGCAACAGTGCTAACCCCTGAGCCATCGTGCCACCCCATATTAAGTACAAATATATGATAACTGAAACTGATGACAGAGATATAGTGCTTAGCATATACGAGTACACCCCATTATGAAAATGACTATTTTTATCCATTTCTCCATGAATATGGGTAATATATATTGCTGCGTTTGAACAAAACAGATTTATTAAACAGATATATTTATTAAAATAATATTTTAGTCACAGAACATCTTTAGAAATGGAAAAAAAATACATAAATACAATTACAAACTACAACATTTCAACAAAAATTGTATTTATTTTTTCTTTCTCTTGATTTTTGCTATTTTAAAAATTGTATTTAATATTTGTCCCTAACATATAAATTTGTGCTACTAATTTTTGAACCATTATTGTAAGTTATTTTGTCAGATTAGTTCCAGATTTGGCTTCAGTGCTGACTAAACTAATGTATATGCACAAATATAATATTGTAAAGCATCCTATAGAAAATATTCATTTAAATGAGAGGTTTGTGGGGGTGTACTCATATATGCTGAACACTGTACATTAGGCACTGTTTCTTTCTTTCAAAGGTTAAATTTAAAAGTGTGTAAGCAAATTGGGAGAGCTAACGGCTAACAACATTGGCTAATGTTACTCGCACATACATACAGACCGTATCAGTCTCCCTTTCACAAGTGTGTGAACTCTTAATATGAGGATTTGTGAGTGAAGTTTGATGTAAGCCCTACTTAGTGCCACGTACTCACAAATTCTCATCATAAACAACAACAACGTGCAGACATGAGCATTTATTTAGCAGCTTCAGGGATTATAACAGGGTTTGTTTTTGCAATGGGGTTTTGTGTTTTGACAATAAATGCTCCTTCTGTACATTATGTTGACAAATACCGGCTACAGTATCTAGAGATATGGCATTATGCAAATCTCAGAATCCATAATTTTGTTTAAGAGACAGAAGCATTATTGTGCACTTTAAATCATTCATAAAAAGCTACATTACACACTGCATGGAAGTTAAAACTCCAAAAGGCATGATTGGGCACTTTAATAAATTTGTAATAATAATTCTTATTACATTTATAATAATTAAGTAATCCTTTGGCTTTTTTCTGTCTACTGCACTAACTTTCCGTATGTCCTACAGGTCTCTTCTATGAAATGTGGAATCTTACCCATTACCCATGAGGCTTTGCTGCTGGGGGAAGTGTCTTATTTTAGCTACCATGGTGATTTAGCTGACGAGCAGGAGAAGATGGAACTTCAGAAAGCTTTGGGTCCCACTGCCAAGGTGACAGCTAACCGTTGGCATGACAACTATTAGTAGTTCACTATAGTACAGCATGGAAAAGCTTAAAACAGAGGGAAAATAGCCAGTTCTATCCATTTACAGTTAGAATCCTTTGTTATTATTTTTGCTAAGAGATTTTTATAGTTATATTTATATATGTTATAACTGTAATATGGTAATGTTTTGTGTGCATACTGAGATGCATTACAGTGGATCTACAACAATAATGCAATTCTGCTTGTTTGTAGGTTTTAGTGCTGAGGAATCAAGGTTTACTGGCGTTTGGAGAGACGATAGAGGAAGCTTTTCACTATCTCTATCACTGCCACCAAGCCTGTGAGATACAGGTAAATACACACATTCAAAGATGAAATATGGGATAAATAAACAAATATGGAACTGATGAATTATAAAAATTGAAAGGAGTGCAGGCACACGTTACATGTAAAAGGAATGTAGCACAACATTCAGGTTCATGAAGTACAATCTGATTGATTTCTTATAATAACTGATTAACCTTTAAAGACAGACCTGTTGTAGGGTTGTGTAAGCTTGTATATGACAGACCTACAGTTGAAGGCAAAATGATTAGCCCTTAAATAATTCAGTAAAAACAAATTCCAAATTTCCCAGTTGCTGTTTAAAAGAGAGAACATTTTTAACACTTTTTCAACAAGTTTTCATAACTAATTTCTAATAATGATTTGCATTTGTCTTTTCCATTAATTAGGCAAGTCATTGGACAACAGTGGTTTGTTCTGTAGCCAATCAAAAAAACTATTCTGAAACAGACTAATAATATTGACCTTGAAATTTATTAAATAAAAAAAATTATTTTATTTATTTTATTATTTTGGGGCCTCACAGTGGCGCAGTGGGTAGCACGTTCGCCTCACAGCAAGAAGGTCGCTGGTTCGAGCCTCGGCTGGGTCAGTTGGCGTTTCTGTGTGGAGTTTGCATGTTCTCCCTGTGTTGGCGTGGGTTTCC
>CAIGQW010053273.1:1753512-1767186 GCA_903798125.1 Danio choprae | reverse complement strand
GACCAGTGCGTAACCACACCAATAAACCCAGCACAGACACACATCCCAAATAAATATCCTTCAAAGGTGCTCTAAACTGCTGTTAAAGTACTTTGACAGGCGTTTAAAATGATGACACTCACATTATTAATCCTCCAGCCACATCATCAGCCATCTAGAAAAAGCTGTTGTATACTCCACACAGGACCTCACATCATGTGACTTCATGCTGAGATCACATGACGAGCTTATAGTCTTCCTGCATTTATTTGTTGACTTAAAATGTTACTTTTTTAGTTTAATTGATAGATGGCTGACCATAGCAAAGACTTCTAGAACTGAGAAACAATCATCAGTCGATGCTTTTGCAATTAATTTCAGGCATTCATCTATGAGGATGAGGAGAAAACAGCTGCTCTACCACCTAACCCTTTCGACCAATCAGAGGCAGATCTACAGGCATACGCACAAACTGTGGAGAACAAGAACAGCCAATCAGGTACATTCAACAATGACTAAAAGGCGACAGAACCACAGCTTCATTTAAAGGTTTGAGATCAATAATATATTTTTAATACTTTTCAGCAACAACACTAATAAAAAGTGACATATATAATCTTACAAATGTAGGTATATAAAATGTGGTTCTTTTGAACTTTCTATTCCTCCAATAACCCTAAACAGTTGTAAAAATATAGATTTATTACAGTAATAAGCTATTTTATAAATACACTTGAGGAATTCTTGCTGCCTTACATTTTTAGTTGAATCAAATACATTTTTCTAGTCAACTTACATCAATCAAACTGACAAAAAATATTAAGTTAAACTTTGCATAACTTAAAACAAAATTAGTTGAAACCCAATTAACCTGAATAAAGCAACTTCAAAATATTTGTCTTGATTTTTTGACATTACATATTGTACAGTGTATATCAAAATTTTTATTTAAAAAAGTTCAGATTTTTGATCCACGAAATGCAGCATGGTCACCATAAGAGACATTCAAAAATCTTACTAAACTCAATCTTAACTTCACTTTGTGAATAGAATATATATAATCATGAAAAAACATTGGCGCCATCTTTTATGTTGTTGATGTAAGTATTTGCGGGGCAGCACGGTGGCGCAATGGGTAGCACATTCGCCTCACAGCAAGAAGGTCGCTGGTTCGAGCCTCGGCTGGGTCAGATGGTATTTCTGTGTGGCGTTTACATGTTCTCTACCTGTTTGCGTGGGTTTCCTCCGGGTGCTCCGGTTTCCCCCACAGTCCAAAAACATGTGGTATAGGTGAATTGGGTAAGCTAAATTGTCCGTAGTGTATGAGTGTGTATGATGTTTGAATTGAGTTGTATGGATGTTTCCCAGTGATGGGTTGCAGCTGGAAGGGCATCCACTGCGTAAAACATATGCTGGATAAGTTGGCGGTTCATTCTGCTGTGGCGACCCCAGATTAAATAAAGGGACTAAGCCGAAATGAAAATGAATGAATGAATGAATGAATGTAAGTATTTGCATTGACAATTGGGTTTCATTGACATGAAATTGTTATGGTGTCATGTTTTTGTGCCTGTGTTTGTATTAGGATGTCCATGATAATGTTTACACTATTGATAGGTACAGGTGTGTCAATGAACTGCACCAAGGAAGAGTTTTGTATCAAAAATGTTTTGAATTCAATTCAAGTTGATTTGTATAGCGCTTTTCACAATAATTATCGTTCCAAAGCAGCTTAACAAAAGGTGCACATTATTACTACATTACAGTCCAAATTAGAAAAGTTATGGAGTTGTGTGTAGGTTGGACAGTATATAAACATAGTTAACCTGCTGTTATACAGTCTTTCCAAAAAGGTGATGTCTATGTGTATAATACATGTTCAATGAAGTGTATTTCTGTATTGTTTGTGTTGTCCTCAAACATCATCTCTTCACAGGTCTTGGATCTAATCGAATGGCACTGCGCACTTTTGCACTCTTGCATGGACTAAGATGATGCCATAATTATGACTGTTGATGTGATATAAGCACTGTATAGTCGTGCGTGGATTTTAACTTTGGACTTTTTTTATAGTTAATGTTTGGATCTATTTACCAATTTTTTTTTTTTTTTAAATATTGGAAATCTGGTGGTGCTCCTCTTTAGTGATATTATATATAAATACTGTCTAAACATGTATATACATAATAAATATACACAGTACACATGCATATGTAAATAAGTGCCAAAATTAATCGTTTAAATGTACTATTTGATTTAGTGCAGTGGTTCTCAACCACATGCCTGGAGAACCACCAGCACTGCATGTTTTGGATGTCACCTTTGTCTGTCACATCCATTTCAGGTCTTTCAGTCACTGCTAATGAGCTGATGATCTGAATCAAGTGTATTTGGTTAAGAAGACATGGAAAATGTGCAGAGCTGGTGGGCCTCCAGGAACGTGGTTGAGAAACAGTGATTGTGTATTTCTAGCTTGTTTCACTAAACATTTTCAATCTCTTTTTAGCTAGACTACACCATCCCCTTCTACCTCCAAAACAAAATGTATAACCTGTGTATTTTCCGATACAAGCTCTTCAATCAGAAGCTGATGAGGAGTTCACAGATGGAGAAATGACCACATATGACGGCTCCACCATATCACTGTCCATCTCGCCGCTCATGAGTCCTGAAAGAGGAGGTAAAGATGCCCTCGTGTTGTATCTTTTCAGCTATTGGCTAGGATTAAACCAGCACATTATCACACTGATAGAAGATTTCATGATTTCTCTGGCTGAACCGTCTTTCCTCTGGTCCTCAGACTGTCTCTCAGCTCTTCTGCAGAGCAGTGATGGCGATGACCTGACGCAGGATGAAGATCTCACTCTACAGGTCACTGAGCTCAGCCTCACTAAAGAGATGCAGGTCTCAATCACCACCACCGTCGCCAACAACATTTCAGTCACCAGCTCTTCTGAAAGCCAGCACAAGTCGCCCAAAAAGAAGAAAAAGAAATTTCGCACTCCGTCCTTCCTGCGCATGTCCAAAAAGAAAGAGAGGAGAGAAAAGGAGAAAGCAATGGAGCCAGAGAAAAAGCAAGAAGAAATGCAGATAGAGGAAGAAAAGGAAACCAAGAAGGACTGAGTTAACGATTCTAACTGTGCAGAGGATTGGGTAATGTAGTTTAAGGAGGATCCTAGTGTTAAATACAATGATTGGCGGGGAGACCAACATTAGAAGTAAAGCAATGACTTGTATGTGTAGTTATTAAAAAGAATATTTCAATTTAACACATTTTAAGCCATATTAATAACTAGACCATAAAGAGTTAATAGATTATTATCCGACATGTTTGTGAACTGTAGATAATGCACATTTAATCACAAAATATTGCACTAATGGAGGAATTCCAGTCCATATCCACAGATCCTGAATATCAGAAGTATTAGAAATGTGTTGATGGCTCTGCATTGTGCTTGTAGATTAATTGATGTTGTGTGCTGATTTAATCAGGTGAAAGTGAAAATATGAAAGACTGTGCAATTGGATAATGGAATGTTAGATGTGATATGGCCATTCAGTGTGATATGGAACTTATTTTTTATTTGCTTGGTTTCTAAATGGAGTTGTGGTTGATAACGCATTGTTATTCAAGTTCTAGTTTTATTATAAACAACTCTCTTTGTTATATGTTGATTATACAAAACTATATTGATTATAATATTAATTATACAAAACTATGAAATACACCATTTGTTGTAATCAGTGCTGGGCAATAAGTGATTACAAGTAATCTGGATTACAAAATCAGATTCCAAAAATCAATTACTTGTGATTACAGTAGATTACAATTATGGTGTCTATGGATGGATTACAAAATTACAAATATATATTGCAAGTGCTCTGGGGGTATAGGATATGATTTGATGGAAAACAACCTAACATGTAAAATATTTAACAGATTGACAGAAATCCTGACCTTGTTTGTCTGTTGAAGCAGTGTGTTAACTCTATTAGTGCGCCGTCTAAACTTGCCTTGAAAACACACACAAGTTGTGAGAAAACAAGTTCGATAAAGATGCAACAAAACACAATCCATGTTTTTTTTTGTGGTAACTCCCATCTGTTTTACAGACACCTGGCAACTAGAGTTCAAGTCCATAGATATTCATTTCAGCAATGGAATAATATTTTTTAAATATATATTTTATGACATTTTTAGGCATTGAATTTAATTTTTGGAAGGACTATGTCATAAATGCTTAAGTGTTCTCATTTTTTGTCTTCTATGTTCAAATACTGCTTTTATAATTTGCAGCGATTCATGGTCGTGTGTAAATGTAATGTAATGGCTGTGAAATAAAAGTGTGCTACAGCTTAAAATGAATTTTATAACACACTCCTCCTGTCAAATTATTATTTTTTTTTTTTATCAAGTAAACAATCACAAATTCTTCTACAAATGTCAACAAATCAATTTTTATTCCTCTCAAATATGTAAATATAGAAAACTGAAAAGCAAATGTAACAACAAATGGACTGCAGAAAAACGCTTATTAGACAGGGCAATGGCGATGGCGAGAGCAAAACAAACAAAATAAATGACTTAATCTGTTCAACAGCACCAGTCTTCCCTACCTGGACTAAGTATGAGGGAGGCCAGTGCTTTCTGTATACATTTGTTTAACACATTATAAAAACGATCAAGCACAGTTTGCATCCTCAATCGCTCATTCAGAAACATGGTCCTGACAGCTTGAGGAGAACCTGTAAAACTAACCAGGAGAGCTGTCCTTCACTGAGGACTGATGCTTCATAAGTTACAACACCCAGAGACTCGTTCAGTACAGAACAGCTCCAACATCCACAGACTACACACCCACTATTAGTGGAAATATAACAAGGGGAAATGTGTTACTAAATTCATTCAATGTCCAATCGGATGGTTTATGAATTCTAGGTGGGCTTTCGTTTATTTCCTTTTTATGATGGGTGATTATAGACGAACAGACAGAACACAAGGGGACTTCACTGGGGCATTAAGTGCCTGACGTTATACTTTGAAGTGTCATTGTACTGGGTCATGGGTTTATCTGCGATTCCACATGTGCCGACGCCAACCTTTCCATTCACACTCTCTGGAGAAGCGAATATACTCCTTTTAACCTAGAGAGAAAGATTAAGCAACATGAGCATTAGAATAGGATTTTGTTTTGGGGGTTTTTAAACAGCATGTTCAGTCAGCATTTTCCTCTCATACGCACCTGTCCTTTCTTATTTTTGGAATATGCTTTATTGTTAAACTGCTGCCATTTAGATTTCTGATCTTCTCTCTCCTGCTCCAGCTCCTTCATGCGCTGAACCTTTTTCTGGGCCTTTTTCTTCTTGTATTCCCTCTGCTCGGCCTGCAGCTCTTTCCTAAGTAAAAATCAGAATTTCAGACACACACAAACTTTTACAGAGCATGAACTACACATGCCAAAGGTAAATGATAAGACAGAAAGTCCACTAGTCCAATATATACAAAATTATTATGTGCTGTGCTGTGGTTAAAGAAGAGTGCAAAAAAAATTATACCTAGGCATGGGACGATAACTGGTTTACCGCAGTTTGGAAAGTCACGGTTTTAACACCGCTAAATTGGTCTGTTATACCATTCCTGCAGCATATGTATGTTTTTTTTTCCTGTTTTTTTGTGTTGTCAAAGAATATTATTTATTTGTTATTTTAGCAGCAAAGAACCATCGACATAAAAAAACTACTGGTCAGCCCATGATTGAGGAAACAATATTTTTATCCAAGGTTATCATACCGTCAGAATCTTATACTGGCCCATAACAAAACAAATCCAAAAGAAAGTAACACTGAACATCAATTTGATGAGCACTTATGCAAGTAAACCAGAAAGTACCACATTTATCCAATGCATGTTTGAAAGGGTACAGACATGTGTTCTTAGAATAGTAAATAAAGCAGCATATATTTTCCCATTACTTTGTTTTGGTTCAAATGAAACAACTGTGCACTGCTGCCCTCTTACGTCCAGTAGAGTATTTAAAAAAAATAAAAAAGACCACTACATCTGTCAGATTTGTCCGTGTATACTCTAGCATATTTTGAAAGCTGTGCATAAAACTTTTAATATACCTTGGGAGTACCAACAGTCTATTTTATTTCTGAATGAAACTCAATCCATGTTTTGTCTTACAACAATTCAATTCTATTATATGCAATGTAATTTCCATATAACTTTAACATTCACTTACTTGGATTTGGGTTTTCCGTCTATCTCTTCCCTTTTCCGGCCCTCCTCCACTTTTTTGAGCACATGAAGTGGCATCACCTCAGCATTTCCATAGCCAGCGAAGGTGATAGCTGCTGTGCCATTCTCATTGTCAATCTCCTCAATTTCTGCCTCATACACCCTGCCAATCACACACCACTGTAAGCAGGTGAGTACAAATGTACACTCTAACCCCTCTGGCATGTCCAAATGCAGCCGACCACAATCCTGCCCTGCTCTTTTAGAGGGGCAGCTCTTCCAAATATTAGTTTTCTAATAATTTGTTCACCCTTCACTTGTCTCAATCCTGTTTGAGTTTCTTCTGTCAAACACAGAAGATGTTTTGATGCATGATGAAAACCAGTAACCATTGCCTTCAATAGTAATTGTTTTCATACTATGGTGGGTGTTTATTTACCGGTTTTCAGCTTTAAAAATAATTTTTAGTGTTTAACAGGAATAAAGAAACTAAAGAAAAAAAGCATTAAAACCACTTGAGGGTGAGTAAATGGTAATTTTTCTTTTTTTGGGTGAACTGTCCCTTTAACAACATAAATCCCCAATATACCTCCCAGCATTGTGTTTGTGTGATACTCACTGTCCATCCTGGCCCCAGGTGGCCATGCAATGGTCTCCGACCCTCCAGCTGTGAGACGGAGCAACAGTCTCTGAGCTTTTGGTACTGGTAGTACCCTCCGCTGGCTGTGATGTCAACAGGTCTTTTGTCAACTCAATCACCTCCTATAGTAACACATAACAGCAATGATTTGATCACTAGACATAAAGGAAGAGTCACTTTATTCATCAAGTCAGAGGCAATCAGGGATCCGCTTCAGTTACTCCTTTTCCACAAAGGCAGTTTGGGATGTGTTCACAAAGTTGGCTCGGTTCTGCTGATTTGTCTGGTTCTGACCAAAAATATAGACCCAAATATTCATTTTGTCATTTGAAGGACAGAACAGAAAGAAAAGGATAACAAATCAAAACAAATGGCATTGATGATGCATATTTTGTGATTTAACGTGATGATTTCTTCAGTTGAGAACTTATAAAATCAACCTTAAATACCTCTTTTGCACAATATTGTTATCTGTAAAAGTAGTTGTAGAGTCTGCCCTAGATTATGTGTATAGTGTAAGTACAGTTAGATTATCTGTTATGCATAAGTTTAAAATCGCTCTTAAATCCAGTTTTGTTCATATTTATGATTGTGTCATTTATGTAGCACTGTGGTCCTACGAGACATGACATTTTGCTCCACTGTATATCCATACATGCAGAGAAATGACAATAAAGCTCAACTAGAAATCGACTTGAAATGTTTAAAGGTCATAAAATAAATCTGCTTTAAAGTTATACATTTCTGATGCCAGCCATGAACTGTAATGAGCAACACTGTATGTATATATGACATCTTGTCCCATTTTTGGTTCATTACGTCCGTCGGGTTAAAAGATCAGTCAAACTGTACCAAAGTTTGTCAGCGCCAATGTCCTTGTGGATAGTGCACCAACACTTTCTTGGCTCCCGACACTTTCCTGCCTAATTAAAGGTGAAAATAATAATTTTTAATTATAAATGTTTGATAAATGTATCAAAAATGTTTACTTGGTCTGGTTCTGTTGGTCGAGATGGCAGCATTCCTATCATGTACTCAAATGAACATCACTAACAGCAAACAACCCAGAGGTGGTTTTAATTAAACTGGTCAAGTGTGAACACACCCCAAAAGTCTCTGGTTTCCATACTGAATAACAGTAATCAACACACAAAGAATAAAGATCCTCATATACACAATAAAACTATTGAGGTAAAGTATAATATTTGAACATACCAGTCAACTTAAAAAATCGGATGCAAGTATGACTTAAAAACAACATTAGCACTATTTAATTGACTGTGAACAATGTTGTACTTTAATAGTCACTGGCTTGATAACATCATTTCCCTATTTAGAATTTTCAAAGCATACTTTTCCGAAATTATATTATTAAGGAGAAACTCTGCATGTGTGAATATAAAACCAACATTGCTTTAATAATAAAACTCACATTTCCCTTTGACTCTAGTAATGGCTCACAAATAGTGAATAATTGTGCCCCAAACCTGGAGGTCCTTCTGTAGTTTAAGCAGATCTTCATTATCTGGATCTATAGAAAGAGCCGCTTCCACTTGCTGCAACTGAGCTTTATAATTGCTCAGTTGCTTCATCAACTCTTCAGACATCTGAAAAAATAAAACATTTTTTATGTGACATGAGAAACAGGCCTGAAAACATCCACCTTAACTCATAACCTGCTGGTGAACATCTTTATTATCCAAATCCTACCTAAACAGTTTTTACAAGTACACTCCCGTTTGTTTATAGATATGTTAATAACTCATATATTACAATTTACTACATTTTCGCTTGTGATGTAGTAAGGAACCAGTTATAATCTTTACACGTTAAATGGAACATATTTGATTATTTATTTGTTAAATATTCATCTCTTATTACATTTTACACATTCATTGAATATCAAAAAGCGTTTGTTTTGGTTTCAAGCTCTTTGTACATCAGCGATTAATGTATAAAGCGAGCGAAAGGCCGCGCGCTCGGCAGAAGCCATGTTTATATGTTTATAAACAGAAACACAGGATCGTTCTGTAACATGAGTCTTACCTTTAAATATTCCGTGTATAATATTTATATGAAAAACAGATGACTTTGGGTATTTAAGTGTCCATGTACGACTGTATTTTCGTAAAAAGAAACGCCGTTGTTACGTTTCTATCTCCTCTCGTTCTCGTCGTCTCGACCTTTTCCCGGATGTGACGCCAAACTCTCGCTTGAACAAAGTAATGTCGCGATGTTACCAGTTCAGGAGGAATTTAGCTTTCTTTCATTTTATGCTTTACCGTCGTTCTTTTGCACCAAGTGGAGCAAAATTATATAACAACAACAATAATAATACAGTAGTATAAAACAAACAGCTAGTTAATTAAATTAGATTCAAACTTGATTTAGGCTGCACGGTGGCGCAGTGAGTAGCACGATCGCCTCACAGCAAGAAGGTCGCTGGTTCGAGCCTCGGCTGGGTCAGTTGGCATTTCTGTGTGGAGTTTGCATGTTCTCCCCGTGTTTGCGTGGGTTTCCAAAAGTCCAAAGACGTGGTATAGGTGAATTGGGTAAGCTAAATTGTCCGTAGTGTATGAGTGTGTGTGGATGTTTCCCAGAGATGGGTTGCAGCTGGAGGTGCATCCGCTGCTTAAAACATATGCTGGATTAGTTGGGGGTTCATTTCGCTGTGGCGACCCCAGAGTAATAAAGGGACTAAGCCGAAATGAATAAAACTGGATTATTAAAATATTTATCCAAAAAATATAAAATAATACATGCAAAAAAAGATGAAAGATTCAAATAAATGAAAAAGGCAATTATTTAAATATAATCAATCAATAAATACAGTATTATATTGAGTATAAAAATGTAATAACATAACTTAAAATACATAAAACAAAAAATTATGTAACTCTGTATCTCCCAAAAATGTTACTTTACTGAGATTATGCTTTATAGTTGTTGTTGTTGTTGTTGTTTTTTTTAAAGATTTGTTTATGATGTAATACACAAATACACCTGCCTGTGACTGTTTGTTAAATGAAGAATCGCTCGGTGCAAATTAATCTTTCATTACTGTTATTTCCATACTGACGATTGTTATTTTAACCACCACAATTTCTAGATTCTCCCAGGTTCAAACTGGGTTGTATATTATTTATTAAATTAGCTATAAATTGTATTATTTTAACATCTACCCCAACCCCAACCATAAATCTACCCCGCACAGTAATGTAAAAATATGAAATATTGTTGTACAGTATCACATAAATGATGGTATATTGATGTGAGTATCCACAGCTTTATCCCATCTAGACTTTACCTTTAATCTGGCCACTTGAATATTACAACAGACTAAACACTGAAATTTAGTAAAGATAAGTATTTATATCAGTTAATTTAGTAATTAGTACAAACAATACAAATATAAATTTTTTTCAACAAGAGAAATGTGACAATTTTAAAAGAAATACAACAAAGGTAAAGCAAAAGAGAACAACGAGAAAGGAAAAGTAAATAAATAAATAAGAGAGGGCACATGAAAAAACAATACAAATTAATGTAGAATATTAAATAAAGCACAAGTTTTATAAGTTTTAACTGCTTTCTTGTTAGGAGAGTCTGTAATGGTTTTCAAGTACAGTTCCAATTCTCGTTTATTGTTATTATATTATTCACGCATTCGGCATTCGCGCCACAGTTATGTTCGACCTACGTAGGATGGTATGATTGGTCTCCCGACTGGCCAATCAGAGCGCAGTGTTAGTCTGTAAACAAAAGATTTCGCCAGTGTTTTCCAGGAGCGCGATATTGTCCCGTATGTTTTTCAGGACGAACAACGTTTAGGTTTTTTGTCACAAACAAACAAACAAACAAACAAACAAAATTCAGAAAACACTACATTCAGAAGCGTGAACAACATTCAAAGAAACAACAATGTCAACGCAAAAACTTATTCCTAAGGAAGAAAGTCTGCACGGTAAGTTATGCAATCTGGCTCGATTAGATAAAGCACCAGCATCAACAGCTAACGAAAACAACAAGGATGTTAAAAGTAGCAGTGACTTGTTTATTCGTATTCCTGGGTTTTATACAAACCGTGTTTTTTTCTGTTATAAATCTCAACAATGCAGAAGTTAGTGTCGTACTGCCAAGTCAGATGCTCCTTGTTTGCTAAAACAAACACTTGCTCTATTTTTGTTAGTAAAAATGTTTGTTAACGCACTAAAGGCGTTCACACTGACCCCATATTTTCTCAACGAATTATATTGAGATTTATTAACTAACATACAAACGACATGACGGTTTTGACCTATTTTGGATACTTTAAAATAGTTAATTTAAGATTAAGATCAAGTGTAATAAAGCATGTATGATTAGTGTAAAGCTTAGCCGAATGACCAAAACCAGGAAACTGTTTATCATTCTCTAAAAAGTGGAAGCTGCTCTCAAGACTTTCTAGTTATTTTGATTTACTTTTTTGCCCCAACCAGACTCATGGGTAGAGCTTAATTTCGAGTCAAGTAGTGAACACAGCGAGGACACTCCAGCCCTGTCTGATATCATGGATCTGGAGAAAATGCTTCTGGAAGCACAGAGGGAATCCAGCAGTAGTTCACGAACAAGCTCTCACTGTAGCAGGTAGTGTACAAACCTCTTTAAGACTTTTACAAGAGATTCAGTGATGATTCTAAACACAGTGGCTTTTGTGATTTATTTCTTGCTCCTAGTCCTAGACGTGTCCAGACACCTCCACTCATTAACACAGCTGTCTTCAACACACACACCATTGTGCAGGTAAAACGAGTTTATAACTCTGCCATTATAAATAAAAACCTTTCATATATTGCATTAAATGAAAACAAATATTCATGTGACAACTATGTGAAATAAGTTTGAGTTATTGTGTTTCATTTCATTAATATGTTTCTTTTTGTTGTAAGTAACAAAAATAAATAAAATATCTGTAGTTAACAGTATTTACCCTGATTTACTTCAATCAGCTAAGATTTTTGATTTTGTTAATATTTTATTCTGAAAAAGAACAAACATAAATAGTGATTAATAAAAAAAAAACACATATCATGAATGTATATTTACTGTACCACACTGCTTTATAGAGAAGTGTTAAAAAATGACAATTTTCTCCAGGCATTTGGAACCAAAGTCAAATAAGTTAAGAAAATGGCAGCACCATTATTTTATTTTTACACAAATTGGTAGACCTTTTAGTGACTTCAGCAATCTGTGTTGCATTACATGACAATGGAGTCAGTGAAAAATGGGGAAAAGTATGTAGTGAAAGTTATAAAATAGTAAATATACCTTTATGGCATTTAGTAGTTTGGATTTCATCACTATTTATGTTCATCTTTCTTCTAAAAAATAAATAATATTTCAGAAATTTGGTTGTTTTGCCACAAAATGACCCAGATCTCTTTTTTTCAACCATGTGTACACCCGTAAACACGCTTTTATAAAATTGAATCGCACACTAACAGAGTTTGATTAGACACCAGTAGAAATAAAATTACCAAATGATCTGAATGCATTGTTAACCTTCCCTCTTTCTCTTTTAGGGTGAAGTTCTGCCGGAGAGCAAACAGGAAGCCGAAGCTGTCGCAAGGATCAGTGACTGGTCCAGTCGGCCAGAAAACATACCACCCACAGCATTTATTATTACACGGCCAAAGCGGAACAGAATATGCAACACAAACACAGACAAAGATGACAAGGAGATCGACAGAGACTTGCTGAAGTTACTGCTGCCTTCTCTGGTTTTGACACACATCCTCATGCTTGGATTGGGGTGAGACAATTGTTCGTTTATGAAGCCTGACGTCTTGTTTATCACTCTTTTGTTCACTCTTGCTATTTTTAATCTGTCTCTGCAGGATCTGTATTGGACGGCGCCTTTCGACCCAGTCCTCTGCTATCTGAATCGGCAGATAAAAGTGTCACTCTGTGAGATCCTCTCTAGAAAAAGCCTTACAGCCTTTTGTTTTCCTCTAGGAGATGTAAGAGAACACTGTGAAAATATGATGAGAGATAGAAACTCTCAGCATTGTTTTTCTTTGGTTCTCCTGCGGGGACTTTAATAAATATTAATCCTGTCCTTAAGGGTATCAGATTAGATTAACCAGGAAATAGTCCTGATAGATTTCAGATTTTTTTAAAATATTGTTACTGTAAAGACATGAGGATTATTACATTTTGTTTTTATTATTATTTAATGGCCATGTCACATTATAGTCCTTTCAAGTGACAGTTTTTGTATAGCCTTTCAAATCATTATTTTTGGAAAATGCAAATCTATGTTTACCAGAATATTTAGAGTTGTA
Source organism: Danio choprae (assembly GCA_903798125.1). Classification (NCBI taxonomy): domain Eukaryota; kingdom Metazoa; phylum Chordata; class Actinopteri; order Cypriniformes; family Danionidae; genus Danio; species Danio choprae. Next base: position 1,754,000 of record CAIGQW010053273.1, on the reverse strand, counting down.
TAAAAAAAACATATTCTGATGTTTTCATGCTATGGAAAACCAATAAACAGTGCTGCCGAAATAATAATCTTCCAATTAATTTATGCTTAAAATGTTTTCACAGTTTTTGCATCCAAGTATTTTTAAAAGTGGTACATTTATTATTTATAATTTATTTTTAAAGTTCTTAGTTTAAATTAAATGGTGGACATTTCCAGGGCAGTTCCTACTCTCTTTAGGTGTAATGCCAAAAATGCATCCCCTCATTTGACAGTATATGGGTGGGGTTAGGATTAGGATGTTTGGCCTTCTACAATACAATACAATGGAATACAATACACGTGTGCCACTTCAATGTGCCACCATTCATAATCTAGCAGGGGTACAAATTACACCAGAATAGTATTGTCTTTTGTACTGAAATTTCGTGGACACCAGATGGCGCTTTAACCCAATGTTTTGTATGGCATTTTGGAATTGACCGTTCTAATAAATGATAAACTTCTAAT